>JARYGA010053404.1:0-28414 GCA_030545235.1 Helianthus tuberosus
ATTGTGTGTGTTCTTATCTGATCCGATCAATCCTATTTATAGTAAAACAAAACTAACTAACTAGCCTACAAATCCGGGATATAACGAATATTCCCTTTGTGAACATTGTAGTCCACGTCTTCCGGCTTCAACGTTCATATTCCAACATATTTGCCCCAGTCTTTGGGAGAAGAAGTCCACTTGAACGTTATAGACATGCACCATTAACCTGCACGTGGATTAATTAGTCACTACCAGGATACTATATCGGGATGTTACCAATATCCTGATCCGGTATCCTGATCACAACAGAAGGAACATAGTCAGAATATAATTCAGGATATATGAGCAGAAAACCACCCATAACAATTGTTACAATGGATTAAGGTCAAAAATGAGAAATGTAACATCCGTCAAAATGGGTTTCCAAAATCCGACCCGCTTTGAATTTCGGATCCTAACCCTTGAACCTTCGAAATTTTTGCGCGAAACAAATAACCATTTAAGGGATTATTCCTTAATTTAACTCATTTCTTGATTTGTTTATGTCTAAATTAATTAACATTGTACTAATACATAAAAGATTCAAAAATAATAATTACATTCTAAATAAACTTGGTTTAGTTGGTTAGTTAGTAAAAAGAAACCTTAGTCAAAGCTAATCAAGTTAAAAAGAGATTATTCAAGGGCCTTTGTCTAAAATGTTGGAAACTTAACTTTTTTTTTATTTTAATTTTATGTGGTTTGTTAGTTGAAACTTTGATATAGTGTAGTTAATTACGCGTGCTCTCTATTTAAACCAAGCATGCATCTAGATCTATTCAAATCACCACATAATCCTGTTCTACACCTCCACACCTCTCACGTAAACCTCAAAGTTTCCCACATCACTCGAAAAATGGTTCCAGAACTCCCTCTCGTTGACTCGCGGCGGCCGAAGTTCACCGGAATCGTCACGGTGCCGCCTGAAGTTCGCAACACCTCACACAATCTCAACACGATCCTAGAACCCTCTCGCTCTCTCTCTCTCTCTCTCTCTCTCTCTCTCGTTGATACAAGGTTGCCGGAGTCCAAAGATCCTATCGGAGGAACCCGCAAGTCGCCGGAAAACGCACACGTGCCGGAGCAGTCGAAGCTCACCGGAGCCGGACTGCAGTCTACATCGGGGATCGGTTCATCACCGTCGTTCGGTATACATTCCCTTCTTTTTTTTCTTCTTTGCCGATTCATTTTATGACTTTGTTATTCTATCTTTTTATATAATGAATGGAGGTGTTTTAACAAGAACATACAGTATTCATGGTTGAATAATATAATTTGGTTATGTTAAAGGAAGGAGATGAACTGTGAGATGGTTTCTCAAATGAAATAAAATGAAAATCAAAGTACCCTTAAATTCAGATTCAGAGATCAACATACTTCATGAACAAAACATATCTTGGTCTATCTCCACCTGATTAATATTGAAATCAAGTTAAAGTTTTATATAACTTCATAACTATCGTTGGGGTTGGTTTGATGTAAATGCACAGTCCTAGTCTTCAAATAGTTAAATTTGTTTGTTTAACTATAACTCATAGTTGAGAGTGTTTTAAAAGAATGAAGGGACTTTATTCTCTTTTTGCTACACTGTGTTCTTTTTTTTATTTTTTTTTAAATAATTTTTTAAACCATGTTATAATCCATTTAATTTAAGTAATTTACTTTATAATAAGTTCGATTATCATTAAAAACAAGATTGAGTAATTTAATTTAACTCTTTAGTTTATAATTTTATAAACTTATATTAATTGATATCGACTGCGTTACTCTTAATATATTCGCAACGGTATCTAGTTGGAAAAGCTCTTAACCTTTCAAATGGTGACGATCTCCTATCTCACCCGGGTCCATTGGATCTAGGATACCGTGGTGACACAAGGCGTAGTCAATGTATAAATATAAAATGAGATTAATTTTATTATTAGATTTTCCATTTTATTGAGTATATTCCAAACTCTTGTTTTAGGGTAACCCGCATTGTTCCAAGTTCCCAAATCCTTATTCGTTTACTCGTGCGTTATTTTACAAGAAATGACAACGCAATCAATGTGAGTATACTTGACCCATTTTACCGTTTTCATACTTTTGGGTGTAACATGTTTTTATATACAAAACACACTTAGTATACATATTCTTATGCAACTACATAAACAAACAATCCAATACATGCTTACTATTTGTTATGTTTGATTCGTGTTTTCTGGGTGATTCTTATGTGATGAATTTGTCATTAGCTTCGTACAAGCCTCCACTTAACATGTATAGCGCTATAGGAGTAACGCACCACCCGTGAACGAGAGGTCATGTTAGGTTTATTCATTCATACTTGCATAAACAGAGGGTTGACTTGTAAATCGCATGCCGGTTTTATACGTTAATCTTGATAACTAGGTTTGCCATGTGGATTGTTCCTTATTATTTTATACTTATATACTACGTACCAAACTTGTATGCTCGCCAATACTTTTTGTATTGAACTACACTTTTAAAACATGTTGCAGGTTTAACGATGATGTTGGTGATGCATGGAATCTAGTAGGATGCTTAGATACACACTTTAAATTTGTATTCTTATTGTATTGTATTTCATTATTCATGTTGTAATTGTTTCAAATCCTTGTAATTGACTCTTTCGAAATGAAATGAAAATTTATTATTTAAATACTTGTCACAAATAGTGTTATGAAGTCTCTTGCAATCTATTTCGTCTCACTCCGATGTTTCCGCCATCGGTTGGGGTGTGACAATTGGTATCAGAGCCATAACTATAGGGAATTATGAAAAGTAGGAATGTTTTTACCTAGTCTATAGTTTTAGAGCCTTTTTTAGGTTTTGCTTGAAGCTACTTACGTGCTACTTTATTCGTTTCTTATTTATTCTCTTCGATCTTTTTAACATATATATGTCACTTATGTGTAACACTTGACATACTATTCTTATGTGTTAATACTTGATTTATTATGTGTTAATACTTGTTATATTGTCCTATTCTTTTTGTGCTATTCTTGATATGCTTTATTATGCGTTTATACTTGTTTGTTTATTCCTTTAACATACGCTTTTTCCTAAGTCATTTTACTCGATTTCATTAAACTCGAAAACACTCGTATTACACAAACGAGACGAGTTTACCAAAATAGGCGTGAAACCCACAATTTGGTAAACGACTCTCATTCCGCTTGATCCTATTTTGCATGAAATTCACCATCAAGTTAGGAGTGAAATCCATATCTTGATGGAGAATTCCAATTTCAAATTCTAGTGGACCCTCGTCAACGTGTCGAAATTTAATTTTGACCCGACGAGTACCAACCACACTTAGGTTACAAAGTCGTCAAGTTAGGGGTGAAACCCGCATCTCGTCGACTAGTCCCACTCCTTGATTTTTATAAATCCCGCCAAGTTTCGAATTTTCGATTGAATTGAGACATGTAGTAACCGGAAGGGTGAATATCGTTAACCGACTTGTCGGCGAGAGTATACCACCTATTAGGCCAAAGCATGTCTCTCAATTTCAAAAGACCTTTCGACCACTTTGGTTAGTCAACGTTCCGTTTTGGAACCATCCAAGTTTTAATCGAATTTACGGTTTTATTATTCTCGATCATTTATGATACAACTCCCTCTTGTCGAATTCAAATTATTTTTGAGATTTCACTTTTGCGCATACATCATACTATTACTTTTCATATGATTATACATTATTAGCACGCATAATTTCACGAAATTTTATTTACACTATTTGTAACAACAAATGGAGACATATCATCAAGATAGGAGTGATTTCCCTACCTTGACAATTAACTCCGCTTCTTCTTCTCATCTTACAACGACCTCGCCAATGGGTTAGGGGTGATTCCTTTACCTAGGTGATCGTTACCAATACTTTCTTTTAATAGACTATATTATGTAAACACAGGCTATGTTTATATCCAAACCACTTACCATTAGTCAAATCTCTAGTTCTTTCAAAATTCATTGTTCATATAAACGAATTTCTTACCCTACAATCTATTTTCATATAGCTCACATACACAAAATTCTTAACTTTTACCATTAACGCTTATTCCTCGATTTTCAAAATTCCACGAAATGCTACTTATCGACCTAGTCAGTCTAATAAATCCATTGCCCACAAAATTTCGTATTCCACGTAATTACTAAAACACACTCATCTCGCATCATTATACTAAATATTGTTATTTTTATGAGAATCAAACCAACTTTTCATACAAAATATTACAAATATTAATCTCGATCGTTTACCAAAACTCTTTTCAAAATCAACAAAATATTTTATTAAGAACACTTTTCACGATCACTTAACTCATATGCAAAAATTTCTTTTCCTAAGGAGCAACATTTTCACAAGAATCTCTAAACTCCGAAATTCTTCGTCAATGAATAGTTATTTAAAACAAGGCAATCTTAGTCACTTCTTGAAACTTTTCAACCATTGTTCAATACGCTAATGGAATTTAAAACGCATGGGTAAGGAAACTTCATAAGGACTGACAAATTTTCAAACTATGTAAATTCTTTTAAAACCATAGTAGCATTTCCATTCGTTTACAATGTACAACTCACATAATCAATAGATGTTTTATACTTTCTTTACATTACAAACTAGATTCTATATTTCATGTCCACTCAATCTATTTTGGTTTAGTTAAACTTCACGCTTTGCTCAAACAACTATACATACATATCATCTTACGTGTTTTAGTTTATATCTCACGACAATTTCGCATATACTACTCATTTTGCTTCCTTTTTATACTCAAAACTTCTTGATCTTTTTACATGCTTAAATTCATATATTTCGATTTAATACCGTATACAAAATCATTATTTCTTACACTCATACTCCTATTCGTATTTATACATCTTAGGTCTACACTTATATTTATACGTACACATTTATGTTTATTTTCATGATCATATTCATGTTCATACATTTTACATTATACTCATATTCTCAATTATACATTTACGTTATACTTATATCCAAACTTATATTCATATTCATACTCGTGCTCACACATTTTACATTTACACTCGTACTCATATTTATACTCACACTCAAGCCTTTTATGATCCTCATATTTATACTCATAATTACAACGATACGTTTCATGTTTATTATACGTTTTATGCTTATGCCCATATTCATATTCATACTTATACGATTTGTGTTTATGATCACGTGTGTAATCGGACTTAAACTTATACTTATGTTCGTACTTTAGTTATACTCAAAATTTATACATTTGTACCTATACGCGAGCGAAACCCGAGGGATTTGCTTACGTGGGTCTCAAGTTTAGTTAAACGCAAACATGTTTATAGACTACATTCTTATACGCACTCATTCTTATTTTTGAATTTATGTATACCCTAATTCATACGCAACTAGTACAAGCTATGCGGATCATGCGACGATCAATATAATCACGGGTGCACACGGGGTTATAATGATGGGCGTATGAGAACCATAGAATGTACTATTGGGTATGGTAAGACACAGAACGTAACATGACACCGAATACGAAACGGACGCAACATGGTCATGGTGGATACGCCGCTGGTACTTCCTATACATAAGTGTTTTCACCATGTTACCAAACTTTCATAAAACGTGCCATGAAAAAGTCAGTGTTTTGAAGACCTTTGGACCTAATTCAATCGTTAGACAACTCACAAATGCATTATATCCGATTATCCATGACGAGACTTCATTCTTAACACGCTACTTCCATCTATCCAATACTTATGCCATTCTTATACTTGCATTCGTTAGTAAGAGTAAATCGTTCACTTTTATACTTCCTTTTATTCCCCATTATTCTTTATCTTTTGTACGAACCCTGTTCTCAATTAAGTTTGTTTAAATGTTCGAATTCTAATCTACCTCCTTACTTTTAAAACTATCTTCTATTCTTATTCACGTGGAAACACACTTAGTTGGCCGTTACCTCCAAAACCGTTTGTTTAAAATACTCAACTTTCATGTTTCTCACCAATGAGCAACTTTCTACAAAACTGAGACTTATCAATGCTCTTTAAAACCAATGAAACTTTTCATGCAAACTACCATTTAACTATGCTTTTCATCAAAATACAAACCGTTTGTACAAAATTCTCCTTCTTAATACAACACATTTTAACATAACTCAAAAGTCTTCCTCTTAGATTTCGAGGACGTAATCTCCGAAAGTATGGGAGACTGTAACATCCATCAAAATGGATTTCCAAAATCCGACCCGCTTTGAATTATGGATCCTAACCCTTGAACCTTGGAAATTTTTACGCGAAATAAATAACCATTTAAGGGATTATTCCTTAATTTAACTCATTTATTGATTTGTTTGTCTAAATTAATTAACATTGTATTAATACATAAAAGATTTAAAAATAATAATTACATTCTAAATAAACTTGGTTTAGTTGGTTAGTTAGTAAAAAGAAACCTTAGTCAAAGCTAATCAAGTTAAAAATAGATTATTCAAGGGCCTTTGTGTAAAATGTTGGAAACTTAACTTTTTTTTTTATTTTAATTTTATGTGGTTTGTTAGTTTTTTTTTTTTTTTTGAACAGCGAGGCGTATACAACCCTATGGAAACCCACTCTTGTATAATTCTCCGCATTACTTAAGGAAATGCAGCACCTTACTCAGGCCTTGAGGATCGAACCTGAGCACCCGGGCAGGAACCTCCGAAGGAGTAAAACCTTCCCACCTCCTCTTTGCTTGAAGTGGGGATCGAACTTGAGACCTCTCACAAGGTCTAAGTCTTTTCCACCACTCCACCAAAGACTCATTGGCTTCCCACCTCTTTGCTTGATGTGGTTTGTTAGTTGAAACTTTGATATAGTGTAGTTAATTACGCGTGCTCTCTATTTAAACCAAGCATGCATCTAGATCTATTCAAATCACCACATAATCATGTTCTACACCTCCACACCTCTCACGTAAACCTCAAAGTTTCCCACATCACTCGAAAAATGGTTCCAGAACTCCCTCTCATTGACTCGCGGCGGCCGAAGTTCACCGGAATCGTCACGGTGCCGCCCGAAGTTTGCAACACCTCACACAATCTCAACACGATCCTAGAACCCTCTCGCTCTCTCTCTCTCTCTCTCTCTCTCTCTCTCTCTCGTTGATACAAGGTTGCCGGAGTCCAAAGATCCTATCGGAGGAACCCGCAAGTCGCCGGAAAACACACACGTGCCGGAGCAGTCGAAGCTCACCGGAGCCGGACCGGAGTCTACATCGGGGATCGGTTCATCACCGTCGTTCGGTATACATTTCCTTCCTTTTTTTCTTCTTTGCCGATTCATTTTATGACTTTGTTATTCTATCGTTTTATATAATGAATGGAGGTGTTTTAACAAGAACATACAGTATTCATGGTTGAATAATATAATTTGGTTATGTTAAAGGAAGGAGATGAACTGTGAGATGGTTTCTCAAATGAAATAAAATGAAAATCAAAGTACCCTTAAATTCAGTTTCAGAGAACAAGATACTTCATGAACAAAACATATCTTGGTCTATCTCCACCTGATTAATATTGAAATCAAGTTAAAGTTTTATATAACTTCATAACTATCATTGGGGTTGGTTTGATATAAATGCACAGTCCTAGTCTTCAAATAGTTAAATTTGTTTGTTTAACTATAACTCATAGTTGAGAGTCTTTTAAAAGAATGAAGGGACTTTATTCTCTTTTTGCTACACTGTGTTCTTTTTTTTATTTTTTTAAATAATTTTTTAAACCATGTTATAATCCATTTAATTTAAGTAATTTACTTTATAATAAGTTCGATTATCATTAAAAACAAGATTGAGTAATTTAATTTAACTCTTTAGTTTATAATTTTATAAACTTATATTAATTGATATCGACTGCGTTACTCTTAATATATTCGCAACGGTATCTACTTGGAAAAGCTCTTAACCTTTCAAATGGTGACGATCTCCGATCTCACCCCGGTCCATTGGATCTAGGATACCGTGGTGACACAAGGCGTAGTCAACGTATAAATATAAAATGAGATTAATTTTATTATTAGATTTTCCATTTTATTGAGTATATTCCAAACTCTTGTTTTAGGATAACCCGCATTGTACCAAGTTCCCAAATCCTTATTCGTTTACTCGTGCGTTATTTTACAAGAAATCGCAACGCAATCAATGTGAGTATACTTGACCCATTTTACCGTTTTCACACTTTTGGGTGTAACATGTTTTTATATACAAAACACACTTAGTATACATATTCTTATGCAACTACATAAACAAACAATCCAATACATGCTTACTATTTGTTATGCTTGATTCGTGTTTTCTGGGTGATTCTTATGTGATGAACTTGTGATTAGCTTCGTACAAGCCTCCACTTAACATGTATAGCGCTATAGGAGTAACGCACCACCCGTGAACGAGAGGTCATGTTAGGTTTATTCATTCATACTTGCGTAAACAGAAGGTTGACTTGTAAATCGCATGTCAGTTTTATACGTTAATCTTGATAACTAGGTTTGCCATGTGGATTGTTCCTTATTATTTTATACTTATATATTATGCACCAAACTTGTATGCTCGCCAATACTTTTTGTATTGAACTACACTTTTAAAACATGTTGCAGGTTTAACGATGATGTTGGTGATGCATGGAATCTAGTAGGATGCTTAGATACATACTTTAAATTTGTATTCTTATTGTATTGTATTTCATTATTCATGTTGTAATTGTTTCAAATCCTTGTAATTGACTCTTTCAAAATGAAATGAAAATTTATTATTTAAATATTTGTCACAGATAGTGTTATGAAGTCTCTTGCAATCTATTTCGTCTCACTCCGATGTTTCCGCCATCGGTTGGGGTGTGACAAGAAATTAAGACTCGGGTAGAAAATATCCTCGAGAAAGATGCTAAATGGATGATATGTATTATTCGCTACTGTGAATAATGAAGTATCATTAAATATGGATTTAGAAACTTGGGTATGGGTAACTATCCAAGTAACATATTATTAATAAAATCCTTATGAGGAAGAACGATGATCACATTGATGGATGTAATTGTATAAAAGATTAGAAAAATAAACGTATTAAAAAGTGTTGGAACGAAAACGGGTAAACCCCAAAGGCCGTATAACAATAGCAGTGGTTTACCAAATAAGGCTTAAGAAATGAACCTTTGGGACATTGATAAAAGAGACGGATCTAAGGGTCACTAAGATAAAAGAACCCGGGTAACGGGTTGTAAATAAATAAATGGTGTGAACCGGATAATGGTGAGTGGAAAAACAAATCGGTGCGTAAATGACGTAGGAAGTCATAGAGTCAGAATATTAGTCTATAAAGAAAATGGGTGTAGCCTTAAACTACGGTCAAATCGATAAAATTCAAAAATGAAGATGAATGAATTTTAGGCTTGAAAGGGGTGCCCTGACACCAAAAGTGTAATTCTAAGAATACGAAATGACACAAGCAAAAGACGATCTACGGGATCATCATAACCCTTGAATTTATAAACAAGGTAAGGGTTTGAATGACTAAATGAACCACACGTCAGCAATAGAAAGAAATAAACCAAAGAGGGGTGAAAGCCTAAAGAAATAACCTACGAGACTAAGTAAAAGAACCTACGGATCACTTGGGGTAAAGCATGGGGACTGGTTATGATTCCCCGCGTAATAAAATAGCGGAAAAGAGTAAATTCTTGTCGTCAATTCCTAGATAAGAGTAATTGACATAAGTTAAAGAGATAAATGTTAAACTACAAAAAAATCAGCTTTAGTGAGAAACAACGTTTAACAAATATGCACATTATGAGACAAAATAGAAAATGGTTAATAATCAAGAATATAGGTCTTAACACCGATAGGTGCAAGACGATATGTTAGAAAGAAAATTTTGATAATGAAAAGTTTATAAGAACTTAAACACGACGTGATGCGATGCAATCATGGTTATAAAAAGTGATATAGAATATAATCATGTTGTAGCGCGAGTTACGGGATAGGAGATCATAAACTCACGTAAGTCCGAATATGGAAAAGGAGTAGACCCAAATTTATGAGGCATGAGGTGACGGTGACTAATCAGTCTAACCGATAAGATCATCCAAAGTCAAAATAGTGTTGTAATATATATAACACATGTTAATATAGGGTAGTATGGAATAAACATATTGACGAACTCATACTATTAAGTGGCGAAGTAGCAATTGGGACAAACAGGTGGCAGGATAAGAAATACAAGATACAAGTTACGGTCTGTGAGGACTTACATGTGGAAGACGCACGCGTCAAAGCAAATGATTAAATTTTGACTAAAAGAAAAAATGCCTTAGTTTGGTCCAAACCAAAGGACTACTTAAAGAAGGTTTCGGGGACGAAACCTATTTAAGGGGGGTGGACTTGTAGCACCCCAAAAATATTAAATTTAAATATAAATATAAAAAAATGTGAGTTAGTCAAAAACCAACGGAAATGTAACTAGGAGCAAATAACCTAGTTAACTAAATATTGGTAGATAACAAGGGAAATGTGAATAAGTACACCTTTTAGAATAACTTTCAAACATAAGGGACTAAAAGGGGCAATAATGGAAAATGTGTTTAATTAAAACAATTAAAAACCAAAACACACACATATGTGTGTGTTTGGTCGTGATATCCAGGAGAAACAAGAAGGTTCTCCACAAGAACCCCAAACTCATAAAAATCCAACGAATGAAAGGGGAAACGAGCTAGAAATTTGGGGCTTTTACAAAGTTCGTGATCATCAAAACTAGGAGATCACAAGGTATGTCAAATTTCATGATTTGGTGATATCTTGAATTTTTGGTAAACACTCATAATTGAAATTCTTGATTTAATGTTGAATGTATGAGTGATATTATGTTGAATCCATGTCTAGGAACAAACCCTAGTTAAGAACTTGATGAATTAATGTTGAAAACTAGGAGTTTGATGATCATCCATATAGGTTTTAAGTGGGGTTTTATAACAATGTGATGAACACATGAAATTGAATGTTAATTGTGAAAAACTAATGTTTTAATGCAAGTTCTTGATGTTGTTTATGAATGCTAAACATAAGGACTAAATTTTGATGATTGAAAACTTGGTTAAAAGTTAGTCATGAAGTAGATAAAAAGGTGTATAAAAACTATGCCCGCGGCAAGGTGTTTGTTAAAATGCCTAAATGAATGTCAATGTGTCGAAATTATGAAAGAAAAACGTAATTGGAAAAATTGATGAATTACGTGTAATATGTAATAATAAGAGTTCTAAACAAGTCGTTGATTGAACTCTATAGGGAAAGGGATTTGAATCTTCAAGCGGACGAGCCGGAGTTGATACGCGCTCGAAGGAAAAGCACTAAAGGTACGTAACTTTTGGTTTCGTTACATTATGCATAAACAATAGTCTTAGAAATGTTAATGGGATTGTAGTGTCAAATGCGAGTTTGGTATGTCATAGAAGTGACGAAGTTCACTCGACAAACCGAACGGGTCAAAATGAATGGCTAAAGTATGTTTGGTAAGTCAATGAAGTGACGAAGCTCACTCGACAAACCAAACGGGTCAAAATAGTTAATTAGATATGTTTGTTGATAATATTGTTTAATTAGTCATGTTTGGAATGTAAATAAAGTGATGTAACTCACTAGATAAAGAAACGGGTAAAAATATTGGTTGTAATAAGTTTGGTATGTTGATAAAATGGTGAATTCCATTACACAACCAAACGGGTCAAATAATGGTCGAAATGGTAGTGTTCGAAGTGACTTAAACGTCACTCGATAAATTTGAGTTATAAAAGCGTAAACCATGGAATGGAAGTGATGCGCTAAGGTTGACAAGCCCGGGAACAGGTAATTATGGTTAGAAACCAATGTTGATGAATTATGAAAGTACGTAACCTTGGTTCCGTTACATTATACCTTGATATTGAATGTGGTTAGTAACTTGAATTAGTGTTATGAGAAAATGTAGTGTGTTGTAAAAGTGACGAAGTTCACTAGATAGTCAAAACGGGTCAAAGGATTGGTCAAAATATGTATGGTTTGTCATTGAAATGGTGGATTCCATTAGACAATGAAACGGGTCAAACAATGGCTAATTTGGTAGTATAGAAGTGACTTGAATGTCACTCGATGATTGTGGATCATGAGTGCGTGAAACCATGGAATGGTGATGATACGCCGAAGTTCACAAGCCCGGGAATGGTAAATACGTCTAGAAATCATAATTTATAAGTAGCGAAAAGTATAACACAAAACTAAACGGGTCGAATGAATAAAAAGGGAACTTATAGGCTTTCAATCCATAAACCGAAGTTTTTAGCATATAAAGAAGATAAATGTGTTTGTATTTAAATTACGGACTCGTAGGAAAAAAGAATCGTAAAACGGATTCGTAGAATGAAAGTTATGAACGTTTAAAGTTGATTTTTGGTAAAAATATGGAGCTGGGAATATGCAGCAACAAACCAAGCAACCTGTTGTCGAAAATAGGGGGTTGCGTCGCGCGATACTAAATCAGAATCATGGTTGCGTTACGCGACGTTGGTCGCGGCCCGCGATGGATATAAGCGACTTTGGTCACGGCCCGCGAGGGCTCTATCAGCTGCAAAATTTTTGAATTTTGTTTGTTTTGTTCAAGGGATTTGTTTAATTATGTTTTTAACTCATCAAAACTAACTTACATGTTGGTTTTTAATTTAGGTACTCATTGTATGCTTTCGGATGATGATCAAGCATGGAACAAGAACCGAACACACAACTTTTGAAGCTTCCGCCGTGATATGTTTTGATTTAGTTAATGCGTGTCGTGTAAACATTTGATGTTATATTATGAATGTTTTAAAACTAGTAGGGATGTTAACCGAATATGTTAGTCATGTATGAATGATAACTTTTAAAAGTTTTTGAAAGGTCGCATTTTCATATAAAATGCGTTGTTTATTAATATAATCTTGATAAATTAAAACGGGTATTACATATACTCTACTCTATTTTCGATAAGACAATGACAGTTGTGACCCCTATGGTTCCCTGTCCAAGGTGGTGGGCTATACGCAAGCCACATAGTCTATATGATTAATGCGATCATGACTAATATCACCAGTACGATGATTATTATTATTGGAACATCCTTTTGCGATGTCAATAGAATTTCCTACGGGCCATATTATATCGTCAATTGTGACGACAGTTGTGGTCTACCACCCCTTATCCAAAGGTAATGAACTATGTTCACACCTTAAAGCCCTTTGATCAAATAAGATCGCGGCTTATATACTTTAATTGTCCTTGTGACAAGGCCTTGTGCCATATTTTAACGTCCTTTGTGACCAGGCCTCTTGTGCCATATCTTAATGTCCTTCGTGACGAGGCCTTTGTGCCATATCTTTCACAATCTTTGTGACAGGCCTGTCTGCCACATTTTAATGTCCATTGTGACAAGCCTATGTGCTACATCTATATGTCTTTTGTGACAGGCCAATGTGCCGTATCCTAAATTTCCTTCGTGAGAAGCCAATGTACTATATTTTAATGTCCTTCATGACAAGCCAATGTGCTATATTTTAATGTCCTTAATGACAGGCCAATGTGTCGTATTTATATGTCCTTTGTGACAAGCCAATGAGCTATATAGCTAAGCCCATTACCAATTGTGGTAAGCGGGGCTAGTGAAACTGATATATACATATACAGATCTGCAAGATCTAATGCAAATAAATTGACTTGCTATTTAATTCTTAAAATATTATTGATGGCTATGTTATTTCAGTTAAACATATGGCGAACCCTAACATTGGCGAAGCAAGTAAGAAAAACGGTAGTGACGACTTAGAGCACCAAAACCAAAATGACGAGGAGAATCGTCTTCGATCCATAGTTGCCGAAGAAGTCGGTAAAGCCCTGGCTGGTTTCTAAACCCCATTCTAATACTCATAAGACTGAAAAGACTCATTTCTCCTCAACTAAGAGTGAGCAGAGTATTAAGAGTATCAAGAAAGCTGAGTCACATGACTCTAAGAAGGGGTGTACATATAAATAATTTGGTTCTTGTAAACCCGTGACTTTACGGGTGAGATTGGAGCTATTGATGCTCTATAGTGGCTAGATGAAATGGAAACCGTTGTTGATATAAGCGGTTGTGCCGCCTAGGACACTGTTAAATACGTGTCCCAATCCTTCAAAGAGGATGCCCTGATATGGTGGAAGACACTGATCCAATCCACTAGCAAGGCTGCAATGTACAACCTGAGTTGGTCTAATTCGTGGAATTGATCCGCGAGACTTATTGCCCACCTCACGAAGTGGAGAAAGTTGAATCTGACTTTCTAAGGCTGACCATGAAAGGCCTCGAGTGTCGAGCCTATGTATATGAATACAACTCTTTATCAAGACTCGTGTCGTATTTAATTACCCCCGAGTCTAAGCGCATTGTAGGGTTTCTTGGAGGGCTCGCTCCAGAAATCAAGGGGATGGTTAAATCCTCCAAACCTGCGACTTATAGATCCGCTGTGGATCTGGCTCTTTCTCTCACTGAATATGAAATAAGAGCAAGAGCGATTAAGGCCGAGGAGGATCACAAGCGAAAGCGTGATGATACCCCAAGTAAAGATTACAAAAAGGGTAAGACTGGTTCGAATTATAACCAGTCTAAGCCGAATGAGGCAAAACCCAAATGTAGAACCTGCGGGAAGCAACACTTCGAAAAATGTCTCCGTGAGCAGAA
Source organism: Helianthus tuberosus (assembly GCA_030545235.1). Lineage (NCBI taxonomy): Eukaryota > Viridiplantae > Streptophyta > Magnoliopsida > Asterales > Asteraceae > Helianthus > Helianthus tuberosus. Next base: position 14,786 of record JARYGA010053404.1, read on the forward strand.
CAAGGGTTGTGGCATCTATAAGGAGATGGACCACAAGTCTCATGAATGCAAAAACTTCAAAGACGCCACGTGTTACGGATGTCGCGAGAAAGGGTATATAAAGACCCCCTGCCCAAAGAGGGCGACTGAAGGGAAGAACAAGGCCGCTAATGGCAAGAAAGGAAATGCTTGAGCCTTCCAATCTGCTACAGCAGAAGCAGTTCAAGACGTATCATTACAAATATGTTTCCCATAAATAATTTAATTAATAGAAACTTGTTTTAAACCCTTGAGCTAGTTAAAGCTTCATCGATTGTAAATTTAATAAAATTTTAATTCTGCCCTTTCAAGGATTAAGTATTAATTATAAAATCAAGTGGCCAATCTAGATGGTTTCACACATAATATATCCGTCTCAAAGCAATTTGTCTTTAATAATCTCTTATCTATAAATCCAGCGGGATTCGATATGTTTTTAGATATGGATTAGTTAGTTCAAAACCAAATCCACATTGTCTGCAGTAAGAAGCTTATCAAAATTAAATCCCCATCTGGTGATATACTCACCATTTGTGGAAGAACAAACATTATGGATTGCCCGAAGAAGCATTTATGCTTAAGGTATCCAAGTGAGTGAATGGAGGATGTGTCATCCACATGACACAAGTAAATTCTGATGAATTAAAGTCGAAAGCTGAAGACCTTTGTGTGGATGGACATGAGAAGTCCATAGCCACCTAGGAAGCTTAATGCTTAGAATGTTCGCAAGTGAGTCGAACGTTGTAGACCATTTTTGGTCTGCATAATGAACTAGAAAATCCCACATAGAATTGGGAAATGATAACAATGGATCTAATCTCCCAGCTACCTAAAATATATCGTGGCAATGACGTGATGTGAATTATAATCGACAGACTTACTAAGTCGACACTTCTTGTCAATTAGGGAAAATTTATAATTCCGACAAGTTAAGCTATATAACGACAACATCGAGTCTCCTTATGGAGTACCGTTGTCTAAAGTATCGAATTATGATACTAAATATATTCTTATCTTTGGAAATTCCAGCAAAATGCTTAGCTGATAAGCACTTGTCATGTTTTGCCATTACATTTAAACGTGTGCCTAAGGTTATTGAAAAACCTTGTCCATTATGGACCATAAAATTTAAAAGTTCCAAGTTTCCCTCGTAAATATGAAATGGGATTCCCATTATGGCCCAGGATACTCTTAAGAGGTTGAAACCTACTACGATACGGAACTGACCGTATTACTCCAAACAAATCTCGAGGTCGAGATTTCTTTTAAGGGGGTGAGGATGTAACACCTCGTAAAATTGTGTCCAATAATGTGTTGACACGTGTCCCTAATCCTAATTATGTCAAACGTTGACTAGGAGGGACTATTATTGCCAAATAATGAAAACTTTGAATGTGGAAGGACTAAAAGTGTCAACATGCTTAAATTAAGCCTCTGAGTGACCTTACACGGTCTTCGTATTCTTTATCGAGCCACTTGTTGGACGAACAATACCGTTTGTGATTAAATTCAAAAGTTTGTGCATCGAAGGGTTAAAAGCGTCAACATGTTAATTCTTACCTCTGAGTGATCTTTTAACGAACCAGGAGCTTTATGACGTTCGATCGTATTTTCGGGAATGCCCAATATTGGCCGTTTAGGGCTTTTATGCTGTTAAACGATAATACGCGCAAGTTTGCAAGTTAAAGGGGTTGAAAGCGTCAACATGTTTAATTATACCTCTGAGTGACCTTTTAACGAACCTGGAGCTTAATGGTGCTCGGATATACTTTCATGCACACCTACAACTTAACTTGAAGGGCTAAATGTGCTATTTATGAAAGTTATTTCAAGTTATAAGGTTAAGGGGCAAATTATGCCAATGTTTAAAACATGTTTGGCTGGAATGGTGGTAGTCGCGTGCCGCGACGGGACTCCTGGTCCCCTGTCGCGCAACGCGAGAGCACAAAAGGTGCAGAAACTCTTGACAGCTGCCATGTTTATTCCTTGCAGCCCACACATACCATTCCTTCACTCACAAACTCGAAATTATGGATCACGGCTGGTTTTTAACACCTGTTTAGACACTTGGAATGATCTTGGAAGCCATATAAACACTTGGCATGATCCTAGAAGTTCCCAAATACTATAAATATGTGTTGAAGTTCACTTGAAAAACTTGCACCTTTCCATTCTCTCTTCTGTCTATCATAATTGGAAGTTCTTGAGCAATTGGGAGCATCCTTTGAGTTTTATTCAGCCCCTAGGACCACTTGTAAGTGTTCCTTTCGTGGCTTGTTCATTTTAGTAGGCTTTTAAAGCCGAAAGACAAGCGTTTTCGATAAACGCTTTGACATTCGGTTTAGACGTAAATGGTCAAGCCATTGTTCGCAACGAACATGGCTATGTGATCGTAATTAGGTAGGTGTTAATCCCCTAAAAGGGCACCTTCTAAGAATCACGTTTGCTTGGTCAATTGACGACTCAACATATTAATGTTTTAAAAAGTCAACGGGTCAGATTTTGAAATAATTGTGATCTGAGTTTAGAAGTGTTCTAAAATATGCTTTATCACTTAAACAACTTAGTAATAATTATCAGAACATGTGTAAACATGTTCGGCTCAACAATTCCAGTTTAGGGTCGGTTCGCAACCGAAAGTCGCAAAGTTTGACTTCTACTTTGACTTTCGGTTGTGAACCAAATTAGACTAGTATGCTACTGATTTAAGGTTCCATTATGACCATATTATATTGTAGTATAATCCTCTAAGGTTATATTACATGGTCATACGTAATCTGAGTTTAAATTGCAAGTTCCGTTATTATGCTTAAATGTTGACTAAAATGCCCTTTTGTTTAAAAAATAATGTTTTAAATATAAATGAGCATGCAAATGAGTTATATACTGATAAGTAAACATGTTTAGAATATTTTGATGTTTATAATCTGGTCATAAACTGAGTTTACGCATATAATCGTAAACTATGCTTTTAAAAGGACTAAAATGCCCTTTTACATCTAAAATGAGTTTTAAACATAATTTCTTGGCAAGACTCATTATATAATGAGGTGATATCATATTTAGGATTTATTGGTATTTTAAGTCAGATTATATACTGAGTTTAACTTCAAGTTCTTGTACAATGCTCTTAAATGACGATAATGCCCTTATGGCACTTAAAACAGGTTTTAAGCATAATATTCATACCAAACCTTTTGCTTACTGATATATTATGACAAATAAAATATTTTAACTATTCAAAGATGGTTATAACATCATATTTCATAAACATTCACATAAATCGTCATTTAACGACTTTAACGCCGTTTAAGCGCATAGTATGGTTTTAAACCATATTTATGAACCAAGACTTGTTACCGACTGATTTTATAAACCATTTGAAATATATTTACAGTAGGTATAAGTCATGAACTCAGAATCCCATTTAAATTCTCAAAACTATGTTAGAAATGACCAAAATGTCCTTACGGTGCATAGTTTGGTCTTAAAGCATAAACCACACATATATTTGATATTCTACTAATATGATACCATAATTTAACCATTTTTACAGAATTTTTATGACCATGACATTAGTTTACTTGCAAGCTCCTTTTATAAGTTGTAAAATTACCAAAATGCCCTTATGAGGCTTAATTTGATTTTAAAACCTTAACGGGCATACATGTTGATATCTTACTGATATTATATCATGTCTTAAGTATAATAACATATGGAACTTGTATATGACTCATCCGGTTAAACGTAAATTCTTATACGCGTACGGTTAGACTAACGTAACTAGTTTACATGAGTTTACGTAACTAGTTGACCCAAGTCCGATTATCTGGGGGGGGGGGGTACTATACTCTGGAATGAACAAATTTATTATATGCTAGAATGTATGCGAGCCAAAGGTAGTCGCGTGCCAATGTTTCAAGTTATAAGGTTAAGGGGCCAAATATGCCAATGTTTAAAACATGTTTGGCTGGAATGGTGGTAGTCGCGTGCCGCGACGGGACTCCTGGTCCCCTGTCGCGCAACGCGAGAGCACAAAAGGTGCAGAAACTCTTGACAGTTGCCATGTTTATTCCTTGCAGCCCACACATACCATTCCTTCACTCACAAACTCGAAAATTATGGATCATAGCTGGTTTTTAACACCTGTTTAGACACTTGGAATGATCTTGGAAGCCATATAAACACTTGGCATGATCCTAGAAGTTCCCAAATACTATAAATAGGTGTTCAAGTTCACTTGAAAAACTTGTACCTTTCCATTCTTTCTTCTATCTCTCATAATTGGAAGTTCCTGAGCAATTGGGAGCATCCTATGAGTTTTATTCAGCCCCTAGGACCACTTGTAAGTGTTCCTTTCGTGGCTTGTTCATTTTAGTAGGCTTTTAAAGCCGAAAGTCAAGCGTTTTTGATAAACGCTTTGACATTCAGTTTAGACCTAAATGGTCAAGCCATTGTTCGCAACGAACATGGCTACGTGATCGTAATTAGGTAGGTGTTAATCCCCTAAAAGGGCACCTCCTAAGAATCACCTTTGCTTGGTCAATTGACGACTCAACATATTAATGTTTTAAAAAGTCGACGGGTCAGATTTTGAAATAATTGCGATCTGAGTTTAGAAGTGTTCTAAAATATGTTTTATCACTTAAACAACTTAGTAATAATTAATAGAACATGTGTAAACATATTCGGCTCGACAATTCTAGTTTAGGGTCGGTTCGCAACCGAAAGTCGCAAAGTTTGACTTCTACTTTGACTTTCGGTTATGAACCAAATTAGACTAGTATGCTACTGATTTAGGGCTCCATTATGACCATATTATATTGTACTATAATCCTCTGAGGTTATATTACATGGTCATATAGTAATCTGAGTTTAAATTGCAAGTTCCGTTATTATGCTTAAATGTTGACTAAAATGCCCTTTTGTTTAAAAATAATGTTTTAAATATAAATGGGCATGCAAATGAGTTATGTACTGATAAGTAAACATGTTTAGAATATTTTGATGTTTATAATCTGGTCATGAACTGAGTTTACGCATATAATCGTAAACTATGCTTTTAAAAGGGCTAAAATGCCCTTTTACATCTAAAATGAGTTTTAAACATAATTTCTTGGCAAGACTCATTATATAATGAGGTGATATCATATTTAGGATTTATTGGGGTTTTAAGTCAGATTATATACCGAGTTTAACTTCAAGTTCTTGTACAATGCTCTTAAACGACGATAATGCCCTTATGGCACTTAAAATGGGTTTTAAGCATAATATTCATACCAAACCTTTTGCTTACTGATATGTTATGACAAATAAAATATTTTAACTATTCAAAGATAGTTATAACATCATGTTTCATAAACACTCACATAAATCGTCATTTAACGACTTTAACGCCTTTTAAGCGCATAGTATGGTTTTAAAGCATATTTATGAACCAAGACTTGTTACTTACTGATTTTATAAACCATTTGAAATATATTTACAGTAGGTATAAGTCATGAACTCAGAATCCCAGATAAATTCTCAAAACTATGTGTGAAATGACCAAAATGTCCTTACGGTGCATAGTTTGGTCTTAAAGCATAAACCACACATATATTTGATATTCTACTGATATGATACCATAATTTAACCATTTTTACAAAATTTTTATGACCATGACATTAGTTTACTTGCAAGCTCCTTTTATAAGTTGTAAAATTACCAAAATGCCCTTATTAGGCTTAATTTGATTTTAAAACCTTAGCGGGCATACATGTTGATATCTTACTGATATTATAACATGTCTTAAGTATAATAACATATGGAACTTGTATATGACTCATCCGGTTACCCGTAAATGCTTATACGCGTACGGTTAGACTTACGTAACTAGTTTACTTGAGTTTACCAAAATGGGTTTAACCTTATTGTTTTTACTTCAAAATCCAGAATGTATTATGTTTACCCATATTATATAAGTCCTAGTACTTGTTGGGTTTAAACCACATTCTATTCAGTATACGCTTAATCTAACGAACCTATTCTTAAGTATTGGGTCATATCTAGAGGAACTACCTTTGGCTCGTATACATTCTAACATATAATAAATCTGTTCATTCCAGAGTATAGTACCCCCCAGATAATCGGACTTGGGTTAATAATACTTAGACTTGCGGCTCTTGCCAAATATAGTCTTATTGATTGGAAGCTAGCAAAAAGGTAAATACTCTTGACTTATTTTATTGTAAAACTTGGGATGGCAAATATGCAACTTGAAGCAGGTATTACGTAAGTAAGTCGCCTATGATTGTGCGAAAATGTAAGAATCCGGTTTATTCCGTTTACTTGATAATTGAAATGATTGGGGGTTAATGATACCGTGTCCGGACAACCCAATGGGTTAATCAAGTATGTAAATCTGGTAACAAGAATAAATCCCAAGAAATATTTAAAAGATCACCTACGAGTTTTCTATATGTATAAAACTCTTTTCGAAAAACTTTTTTCTCCAAAGAGTCAGATAATTGTATTTACCAGCTTTGGCTGACGTAATTTCAAAAGATTAAACCACAGGTACCGAACCTTATTATAGGCTGGGAATATGGGTCGGCTAGAATGAAGGCTATGGAATTTGCAACTCCTAATGCTTAAGGCCTATGATGTCTAAAGCTCTGTTTATTTTGATTCTGCCTGTGGGCTTGTAATACTTTGATATATTCAAGCTTTATTTTAATAGTTTATTCCAATACTTCCACTGCATATTATTATATTGTGATAACTGTTATCCAACCGTCACGATTGTACCCATCCGGGCCCACCGGGAATCGGGGTGTGACATTCACCCACACCAAAACACAAATATATATCACACATTCTACATATTTCACAAATTGAATTTCCTACGGATTCATTTCCGATGGACAGCGATAGCGATAGCCAAACGTCTTTCGACAATGAGACGCTTGATTTTTTTGAGAAGGTGTATAACGCACTTGAAGCAATTTCGTGTCGCCCAAAGAAGAAAATGGTGGATCGTGATTGTATACATGCCAACGAAGTGTTAATGAACGATTATTTTGTGGAGAATCCGGTCTACAATGCCGAAACGTTTAGAGATCGGTTTCATTTACCAAAAATTATTTTTAAAGATTGTTGGAGACATCGAAGCAAGCGAAGAATGGTTTCAAGACCGTTACGATGGGAGGGGCAAACACAGTTTCACGCCGATACAAAATTGCTCATCCGCCATTCGCCAACTAGTGACAGGTAACCCTCTCGATGAATTTGATGAATGCTTAGCTATGTCGGACAGAACTTCACGTGAATGTTTGCAAATCATTAAATTGTATGGTAAAGAGTTTTTACGTAAACAGACGAGACACAACATCTCACGTATTTACGCCTCACATGAGGCTAGATGGCATTTTCCAGGGATGCTCGGTAGCATCGATTGTACACATATCGAATGGAGAAATTGTCCAAGAGAGTTGCGAGGGGCGTATGTTAGGGGTGACGTAAAAAGACCAACAATCATACTTGAAGCGGTGACGTCGAATGATTTATGGTTTTGGCATTCATGTTTTGGTGTTCCAGGTTCAAACAACGACATCAATGTTTTGCACACGTCGCCGTTGTTTCAAACCATAACAGATGGTACCGAACCCTTCTGTCCATTCTATGTTAACGGGAGATATTACAGACGAGGCTTTCTTCTTGTGGATGGTATCTACCCATCATGGTCTGTTTTTGTGAAAGCTCCTTCATTTCCTATCGAGGTTAAAGAAAAGGTGTTCAAAAGGTTGCAAGAATCGGCAAGATAAGATGATGGGAGGGCTTTTGATGTTTTAAAGGGTAGATGGGGCGTACTAAACCGACCGGTTCATGCGATGAATAAGAAAACAATACATAGCATAGTATATGCATGTATCGTATTGCACAATATGCTAATCAAAGAAGACGGACGTGCAATATCTCCAGATTGGGTGCCGAATCCTCCTACACAAGTTCCTGTTCCCGAAAATGTGCAACAAGACTTGCGTGATGAAGAAATTCACTTTCGGTTGAGATACGATTTAATTGAACTTGTAGGTTCTTTAGGTTTGGAATTTCCTGATTTAGACGAAGAGTAGGTTTTCTTTATGTATGTTTTTATTTTTATATGTTTATTTTTATGTTGTAGTCTAAAATAATTCTAGAAATATTTTTTTAATTTAAATGAAATTTATAATTTAAAATAAAAAAAGAGGTTGTGAATGATGGAATTCCATCAGAACTGATGGGCATTTCCACTAAAGTCCGTCACCAGTGATGAAATAATACTTGATGACATGGCGGAACTTAATTGAAAGTTGTGAGTGATGAGTGATGGGCGCCTCTACCCTAGTGTGGAAGTGTTATGTAAATATCATATGACAAACATGTGTATAGTTATTATTTTTCAATGTGAAGCCTGATGCGTGTGAAGTGTTATATATATTAGGTGTATATTTTAAGCCCTTTTTAACACTTATTTTAGCCAAGTTTTAAATTTATAAAACACGATATTTTACTAACACTAAACACACATATGGGCAAGTGCACCCATCGTGAGCGTAGTATAGCGTTGGTAAGATACCGAGGTCGTCCAAGGACACAAGAGCTTTTAGTACCGGTTTATCCTCAACGTCTAATCAAAATAAAAAGTTTAGAAAAATGTTTTAAACTAAGAAAAGATAAAAACTAACTAAAATGCTGAAAATAAAAATAAAATAAAAACAGATAGACAAGATGAAACACTTGGTTCCGACTTGTATCTAGTATAACCTTTGATTATTTCCGCACTTTTGCACATAATTAAGAGATTATCTTAGTTATTGTAGTAGGCCCCTCTTTTGAAGGTGACGTTACCCTCACCCCAGTAGTTTGAGTCAACAAGGATACAATCCTAAAAGGGTGGATTATTGGAAGATAATGAATTAAGTTATTAATGCAGTATTATGGTAGGCCCCGCTTTTGGCGGTGACGTTACCCTCGGCTAAGTAGTCTGAGTCAGCAGGGATACAGTCCTAAATAGCCGGGTTATAGTATTAATAGTAGTTAACTTATGAGGGGATCAAAGAGTTTGGACCCCCACCATCCAATACCGTGAAGTATTGAAGGAGGTCCTACTAAATTTGACCCAGGTCCATTGCAGGACCTCTAAACGCTGAACAATGGCAAGACCTTTACCAAACCGTTCCCTTAACCCCCGACCAGGTAGCCAACATACCTCCATATAGACCGTGGAGATATGAATGGTGAAAATCCTTTATTTTATATAGACAGTAAAATAATGCCAAGACACCACGGTCAAACGATAAGGAAAGATCACCTTCAACATAAGTAACTAGTTATTAAAGTCATTAATACAAAACCAAATAAAAAGTGCAAAAGATTAGAAATAAAAAGTATTATACTAGACACTTTGTCTTCACCAAGTGATGTAAGAGACTTAGGCAAACATGGCCTTGATTCTCAAGAACTCTTACGATCAATCTTGGATCCCGAGACGACTAACACACTCTACGATGGACAATGGATGATGGTGGTGGATGATGGTGTTGTGATGGTGGTGGGTGGTGGATGAAGTGTGAGAGAGGTGTTGTGCCAAGGGATGAGTTGAAATGAAACCAAGCACTCCTATTTATAGGCTGAACAGAGAGCTGGGCACGGCCCCGTGTCCGCTGGGCACGGCCCCGTGCCTGTCTGACACTCTCTCTCCTCATTAATTGTAATTCACAATTACAATTAATGCGCCTGCTGTACTTTCGACACGCCCCCGTGTTCACTGGGCACGGCCCCGTGGTGGGCAATAGAAGCTTCTATAGGTTTGTCTTTTCTGCTGCTTCTTGGGCACGGCCCCGTGCTGCCTGAGCACGGGGCGTGTTCAGTCTTCTGCCTTCTCTATTTTGCTTTGGAAGGTGCCGTTGAGGGGTCGGGCAGTCCACTTATGTTCCTTTCCTTGTATTTATGTTGGAATTAGTTGTCTTTTTGCTTCTTTTGTGTTTTTGAGCTCATTTAATCTTGAAAATACAAAAGGAAGACAAAAACACTCTTTTTCCAATATTAGTACTTAAAAAGGGTTAGTTTTATGCCTTATTTGATGTAATTTATATGTTGCATTTTACACACATCAAATACCCCCACACTTGAACTTTTGCTTGTCCTCAAGCAAAACTCTTTAATATGTGGCTTACACTCCCAAATGGAATAGGTAGAAGAGAAGGTTTTGGGCTTGTCGTAGAGTGTCGGGATATCCAAGATCTTTTTGGGTTTTATTTTATCTATTTACAATCCTATTCGTAATGATTTATTTAGAATGTTTCATAGGAGAAATTACTTATTTGGGCATAACATGCCTTTTTTAAAATTCCATCTATATACAAGTTCACATACCTCACGGGAGAAATCACTCACACTCGGCCGAAGGTGTATTTTTAGTGAATCACTCGAGAGCGGCATGGAACTTATTCCTACCATAAGCTTGCCAAGCAATCAATCCTCCTCCTTTTTAACTTTTATACCTTTGTAAATATCAAGAGGACTTTGTGGGTTAAGGGTTAGGCTTGGGTTAAATGTAGGTGGTTGGGATAGTGGTTAGTGGTTAGTAGAAAAAGGCGAAAAGCGTAACAAGTGTCGGTTTTCGTAAGACTTTCTATTTTTGTTACTTTTTATTTTGATGAAGCTTTTATTCAAACAAAGTTATTTTTGATGAACTTGTTTGTTTATTTTCTTTTTGCTTCATCATCAACACACATTTTTTTTTTTTTTTTTTTTACGAAAAACCGGACTTGTTACTAAAACAAAGGGTTAAAAATAAAAAAGGGTTTTGGTGGGTAAAAGGGTTTTTGGTTTGGGTGATGAAATGAAAAGGTTTAGGCTCAAAGGGGTTAACTAGGGGGATTTTTTTTTTTGGTAGGTGGAAAAAGAAAAAGAAAAATAATGGTGTAGAAATAAAAAGGGTTAGTCCTAATGCCTCTATCATTTACTTACTCGGGTTTAAGTTGATAAGGACCGGGAATATATCGTCATGGCAAGTTCTAGAGTCGTAAGAACCAAGCGGCTATTCACACAAGAAACGAAAAATGAGCATTTAGTCTAAAGATATGTAATTGTATGCTCAATAAAGGCTCAAAACTCACTTTTGTGGGAATGGGTTTTTATGTGATCAAGTATATATAATCAAATTTTAACTAAGTTTGTCATGCATTTTCATAATTTTCTTATGTTGGTTCTTTTTATCACTACGCTATCGGTTGTAAATTCGTAAAAATATAACCTTTTGGAGAACTTGAATTTCCCGAGTTAAACCTAGACAAGTAAGAAAAATGAAATTTTTGAAAAAAATTTGGGGTGATTAGCGGTTCCAATAGAGTTTTGTGTAAGGCTTGTATTTAGGACTTGCAAAATTCAAGGTTTTATCATCCCCCCCACACTTAAATTACACATTGTCCTCAATGTGTCCCAAAAAATAAATTTTTAGGTTGATTAGATGTGTAAAAAGGTGTTAAAAAGCAAAGGTTCATGTTACTGGTAGCCTGGACACGGCCCCGTGTCCACTGGACACGACCCCGTGGCGAACTGCCAGTAACGAAAACTTACAGAAGGTGAACACGGCCCCGTGTCCACTGGACACGGCCACGTGTCTGACAAAAATCTGCAGGACAGTAGCCAAACAGCAGGTCTGGGAGGTGAGCACGGGGGCGTGTTGGCTGGACACGTCCCCGTGTGGACAGTCTGAAAGCCTGAAAAACAGGTTTCTTCCCCCGGTTTTTCCATCCTGGTCCTATAAGTAGGGCTGTAAACGAACCGAACGTTCAGCGAACAGTTCGTGAACCGTTCGGCGGGAAGTTCGTTTATGTTCGTTCGTTTAATAAACGAACAAACATGAACAAGAAATTTCGTTCGATTAGTTAAATAAACGAACATGAACAGAGGTCTCGTTCGTTCGATTGTGTTCGTGAACGTTCGATAAGGTGTTCTTGAACGTGTTCGTGAACATTCGTTGATTTGCGTTCGTTTATGTTCGTATGTTTGTGTTTTAATTAAAGATCTTTGTACTTTCTTATATTTTATTTGTACTTTTTATATTATTAAACTTTTATTTATTTTATTTCCCTAACAAGTAAACTAGGAAACCCACTTTCACCTTGTTTATGCATCATTTCCATTTCATTTCTCATTATTTACATCCACGAATACAATCGACCTCCGTTCCACAATAAGGGATTCAAGTTCGAGTGCTACTCTCTGGGCCATCTATCTTTATCCTTCGTCGCGTTCGCCAAATTTATTTGTGTTCGTTTGTGTTCGTGAACCGTTCGCGAACACGCTCATTTCCTTAATGAACGAACATGAACATAAAATCTCGTTCGGTAAGTGTTCATGAACCGTTCGTGAACACATTTATTTCCTTAACGAACGAACACGAACAAGGCCTTGTTCGTGTTCGTTCGGTTCGTTTACAGCCCTACCTATAAGTGCTGAGGCTTAGCATTCCAAGCCTCGGATTGTACCTGTTTCATCACTTAATACCACACCAAGCAACATAAACATCCTACATTACCATAGTTAATTGTTCCAAGCATAAAGTAAAAGAAAAAGAAAAATAAAATGCAGAAATAGTTAGGAAAAGTAAATTGTTTAACACTTGGCACGCAGGCCACCAATTGTTCGATAGATAAAGGGACTTAAACCTGTGGAGTCATCAATCAACCGCTTCCTCCTCTGCTCCTCTCGCCTACTCCATAGCATCGTCATCATCATCATCGTCATCATCCCCTCCATGGCGTGCAATGTGGTCTCGTATGTATCCGACATCGTCTTGGATCTCGGATAGGTTTCTCTCGATAGCTCCGACCCGGTGGTAGGTGTTGCTCGCCATGTTATAGGTGTTCCGAGTACACATGAGGTTTTCCTGCAACAAATCATGCAAACTTTGAAAGTTAGGAAAACCGCCTCCTGAGGAGGATGATTGGCCCGGATCACCGTGGGGTTGGTAGTGGTACTGATGATGTTGCGGAGCTGGGAGGACAAGCGCTTCTTGCGGGTTCCATGCATGACCTTGCATCCTTTGAAAGGTTACCGTCCCGTCTTCTGCCTCATAAATTAGGTTCATTGAGCGGCATATGTGAATATCCACCGTACCCGACCATGGGCTCCTCTCAAATGACCTCGGAATGTGGGCGAAGTGCTTGAAGAGACGGTACACCCATCCCCCAAAGAAAATAGGAGTTGGTGCACTAGCAAGGCGGTTGTGATGCATGTTTCGGAGCATGAGGAACGGAACATCGAGCGGCCTGCGGTTGTGAATGCAGTGGAGGACAAGCAAATCTCTTAACCCAACAACGCCACCACTGTCATGCCTTTGGCTAAGAGAGTAACCGAGGAGCCTATGAATGTATCTGTATAGCGGATCCCTCAGCTTGGTACTCTTAGTGCTGCTCGGATTGTAGAACCCTTCCCCAATCTGAGCCCACATGGCTTGGCGTTCGTTGTCTTCAATCTCTCTCAATCCCCCTGTATTTTCTTTGTTTCCCGCATCCTCTTCCGCATACAACCCGATAATTGACCCGAATTGTGCCATGGAGATCGAATACCTCGTTCCGC
>JARYGA010053405.1:0-24953 GCA_030545235.1 Helianthus tuberosus
TAAGCGCGAAAAACGATCCAAATGACGAAACGAATGGATTTTTCTTAAGGCGAACACTAAAATATAATGTAGTCATGCTTACATAAATTTTTGGATGTCCAGATGTATTCAGAACGTAAGTTATGCGCGAAAATGCAAACTTGTGCACTTTTTGACACTTTTAGTCCCTGAATGTCCCAAAAGTTTATTTTAGCATACCGAACCCCTCAAAGCCTATTTCTAAGCTATGTAAAGGATATTTATGGTATGTTTAACTTATGGTCATGTTCCGGAATGTCTGTTACAGTTCAAATTGGCATACTTTCACAGTTTGTCAACTTTAGTCCCTGTAAGCGATTTAACTTGTTTTTGCCATACCAAAGCCTTCAAAACTTATTTCTAAGTTATGTAAAGGTTATTTAAGGTATGTTAAGCCTATTTCACTATTCCGGAGTGTTCGTTGGATTAAACTGGTTATATTTACGCATCAGTGCGCGTATAACCTTCCAGAAAGCGATATAGTGTTTGAAATCGAACAAGAATTGATATGTGTAAACGATACACATATTTTTACAAATCCCAAGTATGAAATACAATATTTCACTGGTTGGGCATTTGTTTGATGGTTGAAATGACACAGGTGTTACAACAAGGATCACATCTCTTGGCATAATCAACAGCATCCTTCTTCAATGTAGGCCAATAATATCCTGTTCTAAGGATCCTTGAGAACAGTTCCATGCCCCTAGTATGGTTTCCACAATCTCCTTTATGAAAATCCTTTAAGACTTCTTGAACTTCAGGATCCTCAATGCATCTTAGATATGGACCTGCAAGGGATTGTTTATATAACAGATTATTTAATATTGTAAATTGAGATACCTTGATTTTGAAAGCTCTAGGATTTTCTCCTGTAGGGATCTCTCCATGCTGTATATATCTCATGATTGGAAGGATCCATGATCCTGAACAAGATTGTGTATCATTACTAGGGATGATTTCAGAATCCTCCCCTATCTCCATAGCTACATGATCCTCAACAGCAGGAGTTAGGATATTGATAATAGGGATTTTAATATCCTCCGGAATCTTCAAGGATGATCCAAGGTTGGCCAGTGCATCAGCTTCTGCGTTTTCTTCTCTGGGTACCTGTGTCAAACTAAAGGAAACGAAAGAGAGTGCTAATTCTTTGACTATCTCTAAATATTTGATTAGCTTTTCGCCTTTAACAGCATAGGATCCATTAAAGTGATTAGTAATTAACAATGAATCTACATGTACCTCAAGATACCTGATCCTCATGTGCTTGGAAATTTGCAAACCAGCTATCAAGGCTTCATATTCAGCCTCATTATTAGTAGTTTGGAACTCACAAGCTATGGAGTGGGGTATTATGTCCCCCTGTGGTGATTTTAGTAGTATTCCAAGTCCAGTTCCTTTGACATTAGAGGCTCCATCAGTGAAGAGTATCCAAGGATCCTTAGTCTCTTCAAGCTGCTCTTTGTAGATCACTACTGAAATCTGCCACAAAGTCAGCTAAGGCTTGGGATTTAATGGCAGTTCACTGCCCATTTAGCCATCCTTCCTGACATCTCATGTTTCCAGAGAACATTCTTAATTGGAAAGTTAGTTCTAACAATAATGGCATGAGTTTCAAAATAATGTCTTAGTTTTGTAGATGCCATAATCAAAGCAAGGATAAGTTTTTCTAAATGTGAATACCAGGATTCAGCATCAAGCAAACTCTTACTTACATAATAGACAGGATGTTGTGTACCTTCGTGATCCTTAACAAGGACCGCACTTACTGCTTTGGAAGAGACTGCCAAATATAAGGATAATATATCCCCTTTCTCTGGTTTCATCAAGGCAGGAGCTGAGGATAGGTAATCCTTAAGTTCTTTGAGAGCATCTTCATGCTTTTCAGTCCACTCAAATTTCTTGTTCTTTCTCAGAATGTCATAGAATTCCTTCCACTTTTCTGACGACTTGGATATGAACCTGTTCAAGGTTGCGATTGTAGGATCGGATTGCGACCTAAACAAGTCGTTCGGAAGAGCTCAAATTCGTTTCAGAGGCGGAAACTAAGAAACGGATGTGTAAACAGCTTGATTCACACTTTAATCCTCTTGTATATTGATTTAACAACGTTTACAATCAAAGGATAAACCGGCAGCACCTTGGTTCACTTGGCTATCTCTGATCTAACCATTACAAATGAAATGTCTACAAGCCTATTTATACTAAACATGGTTTCGCTTGAAACACTTACAAGCGAAATCCACAATAAATTCCTTTCAAGCGAAATCGTCAAACAATATTGACTTTTGAAGCGAAACCGACAAATAACAATCTGATTTGAATGTTGAATTCCAATGATGATGTCATCTATGATGTCACTATATGATGTCATCATTTGAAAGATGACATCATGCTTTACCAGATCCGCAACTCAATTCAGACTCGATATAAGACGAAGACGACAGATGTGTGCACCAACAGACCCCCCTCAGATGTTGACGAGTCTTAAGTGTCGAGTCTTCTCAATCTTCAGTCTTTATCAGATTGCGACCTAAACTGTTGGATCTGAGTTTCTTTTTTATTGTATTTTTGTTTGAAATTAAGATGGAAATGAAAGAGTTGTGCAGCGGAAATAAGATGAAAGCAAACTTTGCATACAATCAAACGAGAGTAATACTTTTATCAAACATCTTTACACAATGAATCGAAAGATTGAATTTGTTTCAACAACGATTACAATGATTGATGTAAGAATGCAAACTCCCCCTCAGCCAGAGCTCAGTAGTTTGTTCGTGCAAAGAAGACGATGTGATCAAAAAAGCTAATAGAACAGTACAAAGTACTGAACTATTTATAGGCACTTGCAAACCACTGAGCATCTTAGCTGACGTCACCATGAAAGTGACATCTAACCTCCTAACAAACTCTAACCACTGATCTATACAAACTCTGATGTACTAACTACTGCTATTACATTACATAAAGGACACTTTAAACAACTGCTGCATCCTTCCACTGCTGTGAACCCAGCAATGCTTGTCCGGATCAGCAGTACTTGACTCAAGGCAGTAGATTGAGTCAGCAGAGCTTTGGTCTTCCATCAGTCTTTGACATTGGTCAGTAGATGCAAAGCAGCAGTTGTAGGTCAGCACTTAGTTATGATCAGCAGATAAGAGGTCAGCAGATATAAAACCACTTTCAAGGGGAGAGATATGCATGAACAATCTGTAATCGTCTGCTTATTCTGGATCCACTGCTCTGATCCAGTTTTGGCTTTAATTATATGTTCCTCTGATAGGGTTCAATCCCAACAATCTCCCCCTGGAACAGATAATGCCAAAACTCTTCATTATTTGTGGACTTCTTTATTGCCTCATCAACAGCTCCCTTATCTGACCTTTAAATTGTAATTCAAAGTCTAGGGCATCTGTATCTTCATCATCCCTGCTAAGTGGAAGATCAAGGAGATCCTGGAAATCTTCAAGACTCAGGCCAAGAGCTTGTTCCCTTGATATTTTCTCCACTTCTCCACCAAACCTGAGCAAAGTCAATACGCAGGTCTGTTTGTCAGTTTCCCACTTTTGTATTTTTGAGCCTGGTGGGTTTCTTGGGAGATATTTATTTGCAGAAGTATTTGGAGAGGCTGGCCTATTCATGACTGGCTGAGCAGTACTTGCAGTTTGATCCAAACCAAGAGTTTCCATGATCATTTTCTTTATACCCTCTTTTCCAAGGTCTTCACCTTCCATTAACTCTTTGATGGTTTCAGCAATCAGCTGTTTGTGTGGCCTTCTTTTGTAGATGGCAGCACCAACTGGAGCTGTGGATCTCCTGATTTGCAGCTTTGATGGTCTTTTTGAAACCGCTGCTTCAGGATAGTCAGGCTTTTGAGGAACTGTGGGATCTTTCTTTCTTAATTGTTCCAACTTTTTGTAAGTAGCCCTGACCACATCTTCTTTCCATCTAGCAACTTGTCTTTTGTTACCATAATCAGCTGCTACCAGTTCCTCTTTCATTCTCTTCAGCTCTTCCTGTTTGTCAGGTACATTCTTTCTAAACTTTGCCCAGTTAGGAGGAGTGTGAGTGACTTTCCTGTTTATCATGTCTTGAATTCTTGCTGCTTCATTTTCAAGTTCAGGAACAGTCCACTCTTTGTACATGTATTTCTCTCCTTTGTACTTCTTGTGAGCCATAATGCTTTCAATGTAGTCTTTCTTCAGAGTTTCAGCAGCTCTTTCAGAAATTTGTTGACTAACATTTTTTGCAAATTGCTCTAGGGATCTGACTTGTGTGAGCAGATATTGACTTCTCTGTGCAATTTCTTTATCAGATTTCCCTTGTGTGTTTTTCTTTAAGATATCCTCTGCTTGCTTGGCCTTGATTTCCAAATATTCATCAACATTTTTAGACCAGGGATATCCTTTTATTGATGGCAAACTCCTTTTGGCAGGGTCATCCTCAAAGTAAAAAGATTTTATTTCTTCTCTAACAGCTACTAATTCAAGAGGAAATTGAACACCTGCAGGAGGCAAGGGCTTGTACATTTTAACTGAAGAGAGAGGAACAGGTTTTGGAATTGTGACAAGAGCTAAGGATTTTGAAGATGTTTGTGGTGGTGAATAGTCAACATCTTTGAGAATTAGTCTTCTCCTTTTTGTAGGAGGGACTGATGATGTTTTGGATGGAACAGTGGTGGTAGATGTAGTGGCAGTGGATTGTGATTGACTAACAGCTGTTGAAACAACTGGTGTTTCAACCACTGTTGTCATTACAACAGATGTTATAACATCTGCTGTGTTCTGCTGTATGTCAGCAGGTGTTGTTTTTTGTGGTGATGATGGTAAAGCAGTGGATGTTGTGTGTGTTGAAGTGGTGTGTGTTGATGGAACAACTGTTTGGCAAGCAGTAGTTTTTGTAACTCCTGTTGCATCAGCTGTTTTGTATGGTGGTTTTTTAGCAGACTTTGAACATCTGGTTGGAATGGATTTGGGTTGCCTAACTTTTCTAGTAGGCTTCTTCTTTTCCTCAACAGGATTTTCATGATCCTTTGACCCAGAAGTACCCTGATCTGGATGATCCATTCTGTACACCCTGGCTTTCTTTTTGGCCTCTCTATCCCTTTTTACACTTGCAACTGCTTCTGCTAGTGCATTTGTTGTCACATCAATTTTCTTGCTGCCATCTGGCAAAGGGATCTTTTTGGTCATGTTTGAATTTTCTGGTTCAAGATAGAGACCATCCTCTATACCCTTCCTTTTCCACTCCTTAATTTTCTCCCCCTTTTTGGCATTATCTTCTGGGAGTTGATAAATGTAGCGGACTTTTGGAGGAGCAGTGCCAGTGGTGTGCAAGATCTGAGTTTTGAGAGCCTTTAAATCAGCCTGAGTGTTCTTGAACCTTGACTCCATTGTATTTCTCAGCTGTTGTACATGTTTTTCATGTTGCTGATCTGCTAATTGTGCTTGTTGTTGGAGAAAAGATTGAAATAGATTCCAGAGCTCATTTGTAGCAGGTTCCCTTTGTGGAGCAGGTGCTTGAGGTGGAACAGCAGTTGATTGTACCTTCTGAACTTGTAACACCTGTTGTAGCATATCTTTGAGTTCTGCAACAGAGTTATCAAGCTTTGCAATACGATCCGTCAATTTCTGGTACTTTAAACCATCACCCAAGTTAATGGGATCATCTGATTTCCCACTAGCAGTGGTTTTATCAGTGGTAGATGTAGGGAATATACTCCAAACATTAACCACTGATGCCCCTTTTTCTTGGTACTGGGGTCTTCTTCCTTCAACACTTGACAACCTTTTGATGTTGCCAGTAGGATAAATAAATCCACTGGTGGTTGGCAGAGGTGCTATGAAAGGAATTGCCTCCAAGGAAGTCTTATGAATGTAACCACTGTCCAAATGTAACCCAGTGGGTGTAACAGTTGTAGTGGCTGCTTCACTTGGATTACCACCAAGAGTTACTTGTAACTCAAGGGGTGTAACCTCCTCAGGTTGTGTTGGTGGGTTAGCAAAGATTGATACATCAGACCCAGTCAGTTGTTGAGGTATATTCTCATTAATAGGTGATTGAGAAAGACTGGATAATGCCTGGTTCAAATCAATTGAATCCAACAGTGGTTTTATTGGTGAGGGAATTTTGGATGTGAGGATTGGTGTAGAAATAGGATGTGTCCCGGGCATTGGACTGTGGATGATAGAAACGAGTGTTTCCAGAGCATCATGATGTGGAGGCCCTAGTTGTACAACCTGTTCTTTTTGTGAAGAAGCAGGAGGAGTTTTGGTTATGGGTTGAGATATTTGTACCAACTGCTGTGAGGAAGTAGCAGCAGTGGTTTCTTGTGACTTTTGTGTTGTCACTGGCAGAAGCTCTGGTATCTCATCCTCCAGAGATGCCTTTTTGATGGTTTTGGGGGGTTTTTGTGTTTTTCTTTTTGTTGGCTTTTTGGTGATTGTAGGTGTGGGTTTCAAAACAGTTGTGCTGCTGCTTTGATCACCTTGAGCAGTGGGCTCAGCAGCAGATACCTGAGGAGCAGTTGTAACTGCTAAAATCTGCTCAGGCACCTCTGCTTGTGTTTTACAAGGTGCTAACATTCTTGAAAAGGTTTCAGTTGTTAAACTGTTTATTTGAGTAGAATCACCTTGGTTTATTACAGCTAAATCATCCTTACTGAATTTCTTTGAAAATAGTAACTTAAAAACCTTGGAAACAGTAAGAATGATTTTGTTTCAACATTGTTAACCAAATCTTTAAAAATTTCCCGAGAATAGTTAAAATTTTCTCCTTGAAGAATTGCATATCCCAGATTTTGAATCTTTAAAGGGATTTCATTGAAAGATGTGGTTTTGTTTGAAACACATAGTAGGAGGGTATGAAATAAAAATCTGGTTGCAGAAGGAAAATAACCTTTTTCTAAGGTAATTTTCTTCATCATTGTGGCTTCATACCCTCTCTCAATGAAGTCAGTGTGTAACTCGTTTTTAGTGAAAGAAATTTTACCTTCCTGATCACCGAGTTGAAAGACCTCTGAAATGGATTGTGGCGTGATTTGGACAGCTTTACCCTTTATAGAAGAGTTTATGGTGGTTGTAGTGTCGCCTTGTTTTTCAAGGGTTGCATTTTTCTAGAACTCCCTTTGGGTTGCCAAATAGATTGGTGCATCGGCAGTGTACAAAGTTTTGTACATTGATTATGCCATGAGATCAATGATGGAATCGAAAACTTTCAAAAGTGGCTGTATGAAAAGTTGTTATTCCATGTTCAGCATCCCAATTCTAGAGACCAAGCTTTCAAAAGTGGCTGTATCAAGTGCTTTTGTGAGCACATCAGCCAGCTGGTCTTTAGTTGGGACATGATGCAGAGAAATCAAACCTTTTTCATAGCAATCCCTCACAAAGTGATGTCTGATGTCAATGTGTTTGGTGGTAGAGTGGGAAACTGGATTTTTAATGATATTTTCTGCTGCCTGACTGTCCAACATGAGAGGTGTCTTTAAGGCAGTGATACCAAAATCCAGCAACTGATTTTGAAGCCACAGGAGTTGGGCTGTACAGCTTGCAGCAACAATGTATTCAGCTTCAGTAGTGGATGTTGAAACAGCTGCTTGCTTTTTGCTTTGCCATGAAACTAAGCAATCACCTAGAAACTGGCACCCTCCTGATGTGGACTTCCTTGTGGTGTGACATCCAGCAAAGTCACTGTCTGAGAAACCTGAAAGCTTGATGTTCCCATTAGCTGGATACCAGATACCAAGTGTGGGAGCACCTTTTATGTATCTGAAGATCCTTTTTACAGCAATGAGATTTGATTTTCTGGGAGCTGATTGACTTCTTTCACAGACACATGTTGCAAACATGATGTCTGGTCTAGATGCAGTTAGGTACAATAAAGACCCAATCATGCTTCTATAAAGTGTTTGGTCAATCAGCTCATCCTTTTCATCAGACATGACCAGCTTATTTGTTGCCATGGGTGTGCTGCATGGTTTACAATCATTCATATCAAATTTGGTTAAAAGTTCTTTAGCATATTTGCTTTGATGAATGAAAGTTCCATTTTGCAATTGCTGGACTTGGAGACCAAGAAAGCATTGCAGCTCACCCATAGCACTCATTTCAAACTCAGCTGTCATGAGTTCTCTAAACTCTTCACACATTGAGTTACATGTGCTTCCAAAAATAATGTCATCCACATAAATCTGGACAATCATTAAATCCTTCCCTCTCCATTTTAAAAACAGTGTTTTATCAATGGTACCTCTTTTGAAACCATTCGAGAGTAGGAAGTTGGAAAGAGTTTCATACCAGGCCGTTGGTGCTTGTTTCAAGCCATACAAGGCTTTGTTTAGCCTGTAGACATGATCTGGATAAAATGGATCCTCAAAACCTGGAGGTTGACAAACATACACCTTTTCTTGAATTGTACCATAGAGGAAAGAACTTTTGATATCCATTTGAAACACCTTTATATTGTGGTTGACAGCAAAGGCCAGGAACAGTCTAATGGCTTCCAATCTTGCAACAGGGGCAAATGTTTCATCATAATCAATCCCCTCTTCCTGTCTGTAACCTTGAACCACAAGCCTGGCTTTATTCTTGACAACAATACCCCTTTCATCAGTTTTGTTTTTGAAGACCCACTTTGTGCCAATGGGACTAACCTCTTCTGGCAGTGGTACAAGCTCCCATACTTGTTGTCTTTTAAACTGTTGGAGTTCCTCTTGCATGGCTTCTACCCAGCTGTTGTCTTTCAGTGCCTCTTGGTACTAGACTGGCTAATGGAGTGATAGAAAACCAGCAAAAAGACAAATGTTTTGGGTTTGACTTCTAGTGAGTACCCCTTCATTTATGTTGCCAATGATTTGATCAGGTGGATGAGACCTCAAGAAGATTAAATCTCCTTGATATGGTATGATGGCATTGGTTGGTGAAGGCTGCAAATGTGTATCATCTGAGCTAACCACTGCTGGGGACTTTGATGATCCAGCAGTGGCTTCAAAAGGTGGTGGTATAGGAGGTAATGAAGTGGACAACTGCTGACTTTTATCCACTGTTTGAGGACTTTTGTCAGCAGTGTTTGAGGATGTGGAAGCAGTGGTTGATGGGCTACTTTGGTCAACAACTGTTGAGGTAGCAGTGGTTGAGCTTTGACAACTGTTTTGAACAGCTGGTGCTTTTCCCTTTGTGGCAGACCTTTGAGGGATTATGATTTCATACCCATAGTCTGGTGTTGTATCTTCTGATGGACCTGCACTGTTAGTCTTGACAGCAGTATTTTCAAAAGTGAACTTTTCAAGATCAAACAGATCTGCAGGGTTTGCTGGGATTTTCATTGATGAAAGTTCATTGAACTTAACATTCAAAGTCTCCTCCACTGCCTTGGTCCGTGTATTGAACACTTTGTAGGCCTTGGCAGTGGTTGAGTATCCCAGATGATAACCACAATCAATTTTAGCTGCAAATTTTGAAATGGAATCTTTTAAGTTCAAAATAAAGCATGGGCAGCCAAACACTTTGAAATATGAGATCAGTGGTTTAATTTTATACAGAATTTCATAGGCAGTCTTTTTGTGCCTGGGATTTATTAAAACTCTGTTCTGAACATAGCAAGCAGTGTTTACTGCCTCTGCCCAGAAAGTTAATGGCAAACCTGAATCTGCAAGCATGGTTCTGGCAGCCTCAATCAGAGTTCTGTTCTTCCTTTCCACTACCCCATTCTGCTCTGGTGTTCTTGGGATGCTGTACTGCCTTACAATCCCTTTCTTCACACAGAAGGCATCCAACTCCCTATTTTTGAATTCTGTGCCATTATCACTCCTGAAGCTTTTCACTGGAAGGTCAAATTGCTTTTCAACCTGTATTACAAAGTCTTGCAAAATGCCTGCAGTTTCATCTTTTGAGTGCAAAAAGAAAGTCCATGTGAACCTAGAAAAGTCATCAACAATAACCAAACAATATCTTTTCTTTTTAAGGCTCATGACTTGAACTGGGCCAAACAAATCCATGTGTAGCATTTGCAAACACTGGGTTGTTTTGGACTCTTCAATGGACTTATAAGAACTTTTATGCTGTTTTCCTTTTAAACAGGAAATGCAATGTTCAGGACATGAAAACAATTTTTGTGGTAGGCCTCTCACCAAACCATTTTTTGAAATTTCTGTGATTGTTTTAAGATTTGTGTGTCCCAGCCTTCTGTGCCAAAGTTCTGTCTCTTTGTTAGAGGCAGCTGAGAACAGACAGGCATCAGCTCTGGGACACTCTTTTGACATGTCAACAACATACACATTGCCACTTCTTTGAGCAACAAGTTTAGTTTGACCAGAGTTGATTATTGCTTCAATCTTTTTGACCATTTCTGGTCCAACAATCCTACAACAGTCTTTTGTGAAGAATGACCCAAATCCTTTGTCACTCATTTGGGACACACTCGGAAGGTTGAATTTTAGATTGTCTATTAGATTGACATTTTCAAATTTTACATTTCCAGATTGTACTGTTCCAGACCCCAAAACTTTCCCTTTACTATTATTCCCAAAGGATATATCACCCCCACCATGGATTTTAAAGTCTTTGAGGAGGGCTTTACATCCTGTCATGTGCCTGGAGCCTCCACTATCTACATACCAAAGACTATCAAAGCATGCAGAAGCTCCCTGCACATGAAGTAAAAGGATTAGTTCATTAAGGTCTCCAAAGCCAACAAGGCTTTGGATGGGGTCTCAACAGTGTCTGGGATGGAAGCAGAATGATGGACAGTGGTTAGATCAGGAGTTTGAACTGTTTTAGGACAGTGTTTCTCTAACCACTGTTGTGGGTCCTGACCAATCATCTGCTGGTAACCAAAAGGATGCTTGTTCACTTTGGGTTTAGAGGGCCTTTTGTAGGCCTCATAAACGTGAGGAATCCTTTGGTAGGACTGTTTTTCTCTGCCTTTTCTGAACTGATTGGCAGGGGGTGCATCAGTAACCTGAACATCTCTTTTGACAGATGTTTGGTTCAGCTGTTTTGTAACAGCTGTTTGAACTGGCACAAACAGTGGTTGTTTCTTGGTAAATTTGACAGAGGTTGATGATGATGGTGGACTCAAGGATGTTTTAGCCATGTACTCATTCTTTTTCACATCAAAGTTTTTGAGGTACACACATGCTTGAGTTTTGTGGTTTGTCTTACCACAAACAATGCAACTTTCTGCTGAAACAATGACACTTGTTTTGTTTAAATCATAAGCTTTCAAGTGGAAACAATCTTTTGTTAGATGATTCCTTTTTTCACAAAATTCACAAAACAAGTTATCAATTTTTTCTTTCTTCTTTCTCTTTTCAGACTCCTTTGCAGCAGAGGTTTTAACCACTACTGGGATGTCCTTGAGAGGTATGACTTTAGCTTTTGGAGCTTTAACACCATCAGTTGATGTAAAGTCCATTGGCTTGAAATTTTCAAGAATATCACACTCGTCAGACCAGGTAGGTTTAAACTGATATTTTTCAAGTTCTTCAAAAGTTGAGGAACTCCTTGTTCTGCCAAGTGTGATTTTGTTACCAAGTTTGTCAGTGATTTTCACTTCTTGGCATGAACTCAGTGGTTACATCAGTGTTTTGAATAGATTTTTCACAAGCAATGTGTTCATCATCATATTTTCTATACCCAACCCCAAATTTCACATTACTTTCAATCTGTTTAGCAAGCATCACCTCATATCCTCTGCAGGATTCCACCCATCTTTCACAAGTGATCTGGGTGGATTCCAACTCCTTTTTGCAACTTTGGTATTTTTCTACCATAGTTTGAAGTTGGGTTTTGGTGATGCTTTGCTCTTCTTTTAAACAGCTGATTTCCTTTTCCTTTTCAGTCAATTTGTTTTTAATTTCTTTTAAAGAGCTTTCAAATTTGACCTCATCAGACAAGATTTTATCCCGAAGGTTTTCATTCACCTCTTTAATGTTTGCAAAAGCAATTATGCAATTGTCAGAACACAGTTTTTCAAGAACTTGAGGAGATACCTTGGCAGCTGCCATCATTGCACAATCACATTGATGATCTTCATCATCATCAGCTTTTACCTTCTTTTCACCAGCCTTTTCTTCTTTCTCTTCTTCTTTGTCCTCTATGGACCATGGATCTGTCATTGGTTCAATCAGGGTACCTGAACTTTCTCCCAACAGTATTTCACCAGCCACAGCAGTAACCACTGCTTCAGTCACCACTTCCACTGTTTCTAAGCTCTGCTGTTCCTCCTCAGTTTCAACCCCCTCCTGTATTGACTCTAATGCCATCAAACAAAACTCATCATGAGAAGAATCATTAGAAGCATAGAGTGCAAAATTTTCATCATTAAGGTCTCCAGGCATACTGCTTCAGTCAACAAACCCTTGAGTGAAAAAACTTTGTTGATCTGGTTGTGCTGCTGCTGGAGTAGTGGTTTGAGGTGCAACAGGTTGCACTTGTACCTGTGGAACAGGGGTTTGAACATATTGGATTTGTGGAACAGTAGTTTGGACATAGTGTACTGGCACAGGGGCAGCAGCATAGTGAGCAGTGTTCACTTGAGCTGCTGGGGCATATTGGGTATAGTGCACAGTGTTTTGGTTTTGAGGTCTAGGATTTGAGCTAGGATGAGTAATTATGGGACCAGTAGTTTGACTCCTACATTCCCTAGCGAAATGTCCCAACCTATTACACTTGTAGCACTTGATTTTCGATTTATCCAACCCAACCCTTAGATTCCCATGCAAACCTGGGAATTTTCGCCCTGTTCTTTTGTAGAACTTGCTAGTTCTAACACTTAGCAAAGCCAGTTGATGCAAGATGTCCATTTCCTCTAAATCAGTAGGATCAAAATGTTGCAAATCATTTAGTTCAAAACTTAGATTGTCTGATATCTGGTTTTCGTTAGCAGTGAATGCATAACTTGCAGAGTGAGGATCAGGATTGTTAAAATTTGCACCAGCAGTTATGTCAATGAAGTGATCATAACCCTGATCCTTACCACTGCTCCCAGATTCTTCTTGACCCAGAAGAGCAGTATTACCAAAAGTGTAATCATCGGTAACTTTTCCTGACTCTTGTAACCTCCTTTTCTGGTTCAACTCCCTTTCGTAGGTCAGGAGTCGACCATGGAGTTGGGTCAAGGTCAGATCCTTGAATCAGGTGAATTTCGGGTGACAAAAGCTATGGTGTCCCATTTTTCTGGCAGTGACCTGAGGAACCTGCTATTTTGAGTTGAGTTTGTAAAAGTGGTGTTAACAAGCCTCAGTTCACTGATGAGACAACTGAAACGCTCAAATTGTTACGTTAGTGATTCGCCTTTAACGTAGCAAAATGTTTCATACTGTTGGTTCAGGATTTCCCTATTGTTTTCTATGACTTCTTCAGTTCCTCCAAACTGTTCCTTAAGTGCGTCCCATAACTCTTTGGCACTGTTACAGTGTAACAATCCAGCATATATCTCATTGGGCAGCGCTGATGCTATGATGCTAAAAGCTTTAGCATCTAGTTCGATCTTTTGAAAGTCGGTTTCGGTATAATTTTCAACTGGTTTCGGAACGAACTTTTTAGCATCTTCAGCGCTTGGCACTGAAGGAACATGGGGACCATAAATGACAGACCTCCAACAACCTTGTAGGATCGTATTCCGACCTAAACGAGTCGTTTGGAAGAGTTCTACTCCGTTTCAGAGGCGGAAACTAAGAAACGGATAGTAAAACAGCTTGTTTCACAATTTAATCCTCTTTTATATTGAATTGACAACGATTACAATCGAAAGGAAAACCGGCAGCACCTCGGTATCTTGTTCTGGCAAAATGTTACAAATGAAAACATCACAACCCTATTTATAAGCAACATGATTTCGCTTGAAGACATTCAAGCGAAATCCTTAACTTTAGTTGAAGCGAAATCCTCAAAGTCTTGTCTTGAAGCGAAACTTTAACATTCTGATCAATTTGATTTTGTCTTCATTTGAATATGTAATATGATGTCATTTGTGATGTAACTTGTATGATGTAAGTTGATGATGTCATCATCAAAGATGATGACATCACACTCGATTAGATCCGCACCGAACCCGAGACTCGATACAAGACGAAGACGACAGATGTGTGCACCAACAGACTCCCCCTCAGATGTTGACGAGTCTTAAGTGTCGAGTCTTCTCAATCTTCAGTCTTTATCAGTCTTTGAGCTTTCTTCAGGATCTCTACCTGGCTCTATTCTAACTCCAATTCTCTCTCTCTAACAGACTCCCCCTCAAAACATGTTGGGATCGTAGTCTGGCTTTTACAGAATTTCAGAATCCTCAGGTATCGGAACCTGGCACTCTATTTGCTATCCTGCACATCCTCTACCCAAAAATAAGATTCACAAGAATAAAATATTTAACAATTTATCAAATATCATGTACCAACACTGACTCTTCTCCAATCAATATACAATCAAACAATAACAATGATCATTTTCATTTCAAACCTCTTCAAACAAACTTTCCCAAACCTGTTCGTCATGTTTAGCACTCGGAATTTTGAAAATCAGCTTTTCAATACCAGTTGTCGAAAATCTTTTTGTATTTTTCAAAATTTTATGCTAAAACACACTAAAAATCTTTTTGGATTTTTGAATAGAATGAAATGCAATAAAGAAATATTTACAAACAATATTTTTGTGAGTTCGTGTAAGAGGATCATATCAGTTTATGAGACAAATCACCAACACCGTTAAGCTTCATTACATTTTAAGCTCTAAACGATTCACCTAGATTGTCAGTATACTGGTCCACTTAAATTTTCACAGAAAGTTCAATTGATCCGAGATACGATATTAATGTTTTAAGCACTTGAACTTATCCGTGTGTCCCACTACTTGAATATACTCCCGTATCCAGATCCCAATATTCAGTCTTACAGGTGAGTATACCACAGATGATATCTGTCAGGGGAATAAATTATAGTACGAGGGCCGTGAGAGCTCAGGTCGATACTCCCGTATACGCAGAGAGATGACGGCTTCGACTTTTGGTGTGTCCCCTTTAGAGGATCTTTTGCATTACAACAGCAGCGACTATCAATTTTATTGTTTCATCAGCTTGCTGAGGGTGATGCTATGTTTCAAGCATTTGCAGAAAGCATTATCCGGGGACTAGGTCAGAAATTTCTTTCAGCAGAAGTCCCGGGATAATACCCCAGATATCACTGAGCATAAAGACCTAGTATCTCAGAATAAGGGACCTTTCAAACAAGATTTCAGGGGTTACCTATATATCCAAGTTTGTGTTAACCCACAGAACAAGCAAGTTTGAAATTTAGGTTTATATCTCATCACAATCTACTAAATGTGCAAAAACCTACTGGCACATCATCAGTGAGACCGTTTATCACTTTTTTATCTTTACATTTCTTTAGCATGTTGTGACAGTCCACTGATGTACTATCATTTCCTCTTTTATACAACAAAACTCATTTTTGATTTTATCATGTTTTTGGATTTTTCAAATTTTCAAATGTTTTTGGATTTTCTGAAATTTCTACTCCCTCTAAAATGCAAACACATTAAAGAAAATTTAAAAGTAAACTGTACAATAAAATGACAACCGATATCGAATTGCTTCAATTCGCCATCCACTTTGCATAAACAATCAGAACTCCCCCTCACAACAAACTATTTTCTAATTTAGATTTCAAAACACTTAAGTTTGTTTTAATCAAAATGATTTTTCCGGAAAATAAGTTTGTTTTTACCACTTGTAAAATTAGGGGTTTGGTTCATCATATTGTCTATCAACCATTTGTAGAAAATCAGATACAACTTAATGTCCCTGATTTACCACTTGTAAAATCACAAACATACAACTCAAACCTGTTTTTCAACCAATTTACCATCTTTTGATTGAATTCTCAAGGTGCCGATTCCTACTCCTCGCTTACAAACCTGGGAGTTCCGGCAATTCACAATCTGTAAAATTTAACAAACTTTAAGATTCAATCACACAATCAATTACTAAGAAAGATGCCGATTCCTGATCCACGATTACAAACTTGGGATCTCCGGCAAGTCCACAGACTTACTGTTCATAGTATGAGCCATCCCAGTCACGAACTAGGGATGGTTCAACTTTATCTTTCTGCATTTTCTTCTCGTAAAATTCTTTAACCCCTTTGACTTTTCGATCAATCATTTTACCAAAAATGTGTTTCACAGTGGGGTTAAAGGCTTTTTCAACATCAAAAACCTTATTATCATCATAAAATTGGTTTGATATCTCAACTTTACCAATTTTCTTCTTAAAATCTTCATCCTTCAATGGTGGAAAATGAACATCATCCATTGGAGGAACTGAAGTTTTCAATTTTAACTCAACCTGTGGCTCTTCTGATTTTATGGAATCAGATTCATCGCCAGAAGATAGCTCCTCTGATTTTGACCCATCAGAATCATCGCTAGAACTATCAACAGACTTCTTAACAACCCATTTCTGGTTGTCAAGATTTCCTCTTTTCTTGTAAAACCTGTTTGAACTTTCACCAATTTCAAAAATCGAATTTTTGAACAATTTAGTTCTGTCAATTGGTGGTTCAAACATAAATTCTTTTTCTTTCTGTTTACGAGAAACTCCCTGTTTTAATGTTATTGCCTTACAACAATCTCTGGCAATATGTCCAACAGTGTTGCATTGGAAACAGGTTCTCGTATCTTTCCTTTGTCCAGCAAACTTCATCTCTCCTTGCTTCGTTGCAAGAAACTCACTATTTGACTGCCTCCAAAACCTTTTCTTTTCTTCCTCATCTCTTGATGTACCTGAAACAAATGTCATCTTTGCTTTAAAATCACGAACATATGTTTCATTTTTCTGTTTTTCTGTTGGAGTAAAACCAAGACCTTTCTTTTTGAAATTACGGTTAGGGTTTGGTTTCTTGTGAAAACCAGAACCAGAACTGTAACCTTTTTTCTTGTTTAATCTTTGTTGTACTCTTGAGGTGTATTTTTTAGGTTTATCAATAAGATTTACATCTTTTAATTCAGAAATATTGATTTCTGTTAGTTTGAAAATCTTTTTGATCATCTCAGTTTTTACACCTCTTAGTGGAAATTCCTCATCAGAATATAATTTGTCGGAATCATTCAATGTATATGCAACTTTGAATGTTTCGTCATTCAAATTAGATTTTGATAACAGGAATTCTTTGTTGTAAACCCTTTTAACTGAAGAATTTTGACTGTTGACCGTCGAACTCGAACTTTCAGAACCAGACTTTGACTCTGACTCTGACTTTGACTCCTCAGTTTCATCTTTATCCAACACCTGATCGACGACTTTCTTAATTAACTCGGACTCATGATCAGTGTCAGATGATGTAAACACGACATCAATATTTTCTGGCAAATTGACTGACGACTCCGACTCCCATTGTAAATTTGTTGCTTTTTCGACTCTTTCCTGATTTGGATTCCTGGGCAAATATCCATTTTCTAGCGGAGGTGGACACTTGTTGTAACTGACATCTTGTTTCTTACCAGAATCCTTCTTGTCAGTCTTTTTCTTTGTATCACTTTTCTTTTTATTTTTCTTTTCTGGAGTCTTTTCTTCAGTGTCTTTCCCATCATCCTTCTTTTCTTCAGTTACTTCATCCTCTTCAAATGCCTTCATGCCTTCAACAGTTGGATAAATCCTGTCAATGACATAAGAAGTACATGAGTAACTTTTCAACAAACGATTAACTCTTTCAGTTTCAATTCTTTGCAATTCCAACTTTTGTTCTAGCACAGCACACTTCTCAATGTAGTTGTTCACCACTTTTTGCTTCGTCATAAAAGCTCCTTGAAGTGTCTTCATTGCTGTAGCTTGTTCTTCACTAGTTAAATTGTATTGGTTCATTGCTTTGTTCAGTACATCATAAGATTCCTTCAAACTGTTCAAGTTATAAATCAATGTGCTGTTCTGCTTCTTTATAGCTTCACAAGTGTCACACTTCACAGGAGTCTTTTTAGCATCAACATCTTCATCAACTTTAAACTTTGGAACTTCAACCTTCACTTTCCTTTTGATCACTGGAGCTTCTTCGTCATCACTGCTCACTGGTGTCTTGACCTTTTTCTTCTTCACGTAAACCTCCTCATCATCACTGCTGACTGGTGTTTTGATCTTTTTCTTTTTCTTTTTAACTTTATCATCATCACTATCACTTTCAGCAATCAGTTTCATATCAGCATCAAATTTTCTCGCCCAATACCCAGTATCATCATCACTATCACTTTCAGCAATCAGTTTCATATCAGCATCAAATTTTCTCGCCCAATACTCACGATCATCATCACTATCTTCGTCCATGTTTTGAATTTTCAAATGAGCTGTATCACCTTGTGAAAAATACTCAAACTTGTGAATTTTCTGTGTAGACTGAATATTGACCAACTGTGCGAACAAAATGACCCGAATCGAATTCAAGTGACTTGACTTTTTGAGACCTTTGAACTTCAAACCGTACAGACTGACAAGTGAGTCGATGACG
Source organism: Helianthus tuberosus (assembly GCA_030545235.1). Lineage (NCBI taxonomy): Eukaryota > Viridiplantae > Streptophyta > Magnoliopsida > Asterales > Asteraceae > Helianthus > Helianthus tuberosus. The sequence goes on from JARYGA010053405.1 coordinate 18,503, forward strand.
TTAATACGCGACTAGACTGACAAAACAACTGATCAATCTCGGCAAACCAGAATTTTCTTTCGTGAGAACTGACAAACTCCAGAAACTCAAACCACGCGACCTGACTACTAACAACACTTCCAGCAAACAGATAACGTAGTATTGCACGAATTTAATGAATCAAACACATAATACAAAATCTACATGGACTGATATATTTTTTAAGAACAACAAGGGCTGTTAACAATTCTAAACCAAACACATATAATAGAACCTAAATGAGATTTATACAAACTGATGTAAAAGACTAATATCATGCATATACATCGAAAACAATGAACTAACAATTAGCACATGCCACTAGAGCTACACTATCACATGTATTGATTACAAATCACATGCTAACTGACATCCTTTATCTAAACAAATTTTCTTTGACTAATATCACACAATTCAAAAACACATTTAAATGAACTCAACTAGACACATGTCATCTTTGAATTTTTTAAACTTGCCGACAATTTTTAAAATAATATCACACTATATCGGTTGGACCTCGAAACCCACATTCACATGATCACATTAAAACTATGCAGATTTCACATGTATGTGTCTTTGTTTGATAATAACCGATTGACAATTATCACTTAAACAAGCACAATTCGAGACTTTTGTGTCACATGTACACCATCATGATCTGACAAAATGCATTGATACTTTCAATTCAAAACATGCAAATGACAACATGTATCCGACAACAGTTTTAGCATATGATTAAAAAATCTGATTGGACCTCATATCCCACTTGCTAAAACACTTTTTATAGTTTAATCACAAATCAATGCAAGCACTCAATAGATTCACACTATTCAATGTATTTTCGATAATATCACATGTACCAATTTACTTCACATGTAACATCTGACCCAATCAACAACTTTTGTTTAAAGTATCACACAATTCAATTAACTTTCACATGAATTACTGAACCATTTTCAATCGGTTGGTCGGTTTCACAATACACGAGGTAAACTTCAAGTGAAACAGTTTCGCTTCAGACACCACCAAACTTCAAGCGAATTCTAACACAATTCTCAAGCGAAATCTTCAATTTCGCTTCAAACTCTAACTTTTTCAAGTGATTTCGCTTCAACTATTCAAGCGAAATCGTGTAAAATAGTTGCTGATGTCATCATATGTTCGAACACTTGAAGCGAAAACACACAAAATTACAAGTTTTAGGCTGATTTTGATACTGAAACTTTCCAGGAACTGTTAAAACATGATTATGCGTGATATGTGAGAATTTTAGTCAATTTTATCCGTAAAAAATTTGAAATTTCGAAAAAGAATGATGTAGAAACAGAAATCGTGGTGAAAACCGGCTGTTTTTGGCAAGAACTCCTCGTCCTGAGCTCTGATACCAATTGTAGGATCGTATTCCGACCTAAACGAGTCGTTTGGAAGAGTTCTACTCCGTTTCAGAGGCGGAAACTAAGAAACGGATAGTAAAACAGCTTGTTTCACAATTTAATCCTCTTTTATATTGAATTGACAACGATTACAATCGAAAGGAAAACCGGCAGCACCTCGGTATCTTGTTCTGGCAAAATGTTACAAATGAAAACATCACAACCCTATTTATAAGCAACATGATTTCGCTTGAAGACATTCAAGCGAAATCCTTAACTTTAGTTGAAGCGAAATCCTCAAAGTCTTGTCTTGAAGCGAAACTTTAACATTCTGATCAATTTGATTTTGTCTTCATTTGAATATGTAATATGATGTCATTTGTGATGTAACTTGTATGATGTAAGTTGATGATGTCATCATCAAAGATGATGACATCACACTCGATTAGATCCGCACCGAACCCGAGACTCGATACAAGACGAAGACGACAGATGTGTGCACCAACAAACCTGTGCTTTGTTGAGCAAGGATGTGACCCATCCTTCTCTGCCAGATGTTGTACTCATTTCTTTTTAGCATAGGTGGTTTAAAAAGTGAGCCGATGTTGTTTTTATCATCCTGAGATTGTGACGTCATTCTTGTTGTTTTACAGACACTGAGAAATCAACTTTAATGGTGATTAATCCTTGCTCTGTTTTTCAACGGACGAACAAACGATCAGTATCAACTGTTATGAGCTGAACTATTTACGTCAAAATGATTGTTAAATCAAATTTGACTGTCCAAGCTCTGATACCAATTGTTGGATCTGAGTTTCTTTTTGATTGTATTTTTGTTTGAAATTAAGATGGAAATGAAAGAGTTGTGCAGCGGAAATAAGATGAAAGCAAACTTTGCATACAATCAAACGAGAGTAATACTTTTATCAAACATCTTTACACAATGAATCGAAAGATTGAATTTGTTTCAACAACGATTACAATGATTGATGTAAGAATGCAAAATCCCCCTCAGCCAGAGCTCAGTAGTTTGTTCGTGCAAAGAAGACGATGTGATCAAAAGAGCTAATAGAACAGTACAAAGTACTGAACTATTTATAGGCACTTGCAAACCACTGAGCATCTTAGCTGACGTCACCATGAAAGTGACATCTAACCTCCTAACAAACTCTAACCACTGATCTATACAAACTCTGATGTACTAACTACTGCTATTACATTACATTACATAAAGGACACTTTAAACAGCTGCTGCATCCTTCCACTGCTGTGAACCCAGCAATGCTTGTCCGGATCAGCAGTACTTGACTCAAGGCAGTAGATTGAGTCAGCAGAGCTTTGGTCTTCCATCAGTCTTTGACATTGGTCAGTAGATGCAAAGCAGCAGTTGTAGGTCAGCACTTAGTTATGATCAGCAGATAAGAGGTCAGCAGATATAAAACTACTTTCAAGGGGAGAGATATGCATGAACAATCTCTAATCGTCTGCTTATTCTGGATCCACTGCTCTGATCCAGTTTTGGCTTTAATTATCTGTTCCTCTGATAGGGTTCAATCCCAACATAAACAAGTCATTCGGAAGAGCTCAAATCCGTTTCAGAGGCGGAAACTAAGAAACGGATGTGTAAACAGCTTGATTCACACTGTAATCCTCTTGATATTGATTTAACAACGTTTACAATCAAAGGATAAACCGGCAGCACCTCGGTTCACTTGGCTATCTCTGATCTAACCGTTACAAATGAAATGTCTACAAGCCTATTTATACTAAACATGGTTTCGCTTGAAACACATGCAAGCGAAATCCACAATAAATTCCTTTCAAGCGAAATCGTCAAACAATATTGACTTTTGAAGCGAAACCGACAAATAACAATCTGATTTGAATGTTGAATTCCAATGATGATGTCATCTATGATGTCACTATATGATGTCATCATTTGAAAGATGACATCATGCTTTACCAGATCCGCAACTCAATTCAGACTCGATATAAGACGAAGACGACAGATGTGTGCACCAACAGACTCCCCCTCAGATGTTGACGAGTCTTAAGTGTCGAGTCTTCTCAATCTTCAGTCTTTATCAGTCTTTGTGCTTCCTTCATGATCTCTATCTGTCTCTATCCTATCTCCAATTCTCTTTCAGGATCTCTGGCTCCTAGCTCTTGCATCTTTCAGACTCTCTTTCTCTAACAGGCTTCCCCTCAACTTGTGCTGATATCGTAGTCTAACTTTCACAAGTTCAGGTATTGTAACCTGATTCACCTGCATATTCTCTTCCCAAAAGTAAGTTTCATAAAAGATAAGGTATAACAAATTTAGAAACTTTGCGAACCACTCGAAGACACAACCCTGAATACATCATTTTCAAGACAATTTCTGATGAACCACATGAATATATATCATTTTCATTTCAAACATTTTTAAACAAACTTTCCCAAACCTGTTCGTCATGTTTAGCACTCGGAATTTTGAAAATCAGCTTTTCAACACCAGTTGTCTAAAATCTTTTTGAATTTTTCAAAATTTATGCTAAAACACACTGAAACTCTTTTTGGATTTTTTGATATAACCGAAATGAAATGCAGTAAGGAAATATTTACATACAATATTTTTGTGAGTTTGTGTAAGAGGATCATATCAGTTTTTGAGACAACTCACCAACACCGTTAAGCTTTAAACATTTTAAGTTTTAAACGATTCACTTAGATTGTCAGTATGTTTGTCCACTTAAATTTTCACACAAAGTTCAACTGCTTCGAGATACGATATTAATGTTTTAAGAACTTAAACTCAATCGCGTGTCCCACCTCAGAATATACTCCCGTATCCAGATCCCAATAATCAGTCTTACAGGTAATTATGACACCAATGATATCTGTATATAAATTAGGTAATGCGAGGGCCGAGGGATCTCAGGTCGATACTTCCGTATACGCAGAGAGATATCAGCTTCGACTTTAAGGAATGTCCCCTTTAGAGGATCTTTTAGCTACAACAGCAGCGACTATCAATTTTATTGTTTCATCAGCATGCTGAGGGTTTATGCTATGTTTCAAGCATTGCGGAAAGTATTATCCAAGGACTAGGTCAGAACTACCGTTCAGCAGAAGTCCTGGAATAATACCCCAGACATCATTAAGTATAAAGACCTAGTATATCAGATTATGAGACCTTTCAAACAAGATTTCGGGGGTTACCCATATATCCGAGAGATGTTACCCATGAATTAAGCAAGTTTGAAATTTAGGTTTATATCTCGTCACAATCTACTAAATGTGCAAACACCTACTCACACATCCACAGTGAGACCGTTTATCACGTTATAACTTTCCATTTCTTTAGCGTGTTGTGACAGTCCACTGATGTACTATCATTTCCTCTTTTTTTTACAACAAAACTCATTTTCATTTTATCATGTTTTTGGCTTTTTTCAAATTTTCAAATGTTTTTGGATTTTCTGAAAATTTTTACTCCCCCTAAAATGCAAACACATTTTAGGAAATTTGAAAACAAACTCTACAATAAAGTGACAACGGATATCAAATCGCTTCAATTCGCCATCCACTTGGCATAAACAATCAGAACTCCCCCTTACAACAAACTATTTTCCCATTGTGATTTCAAAACACTTAAGTTTGTTTTAATCAAATGGTTTTTCCGGAAAATAAGTTTGATTTTACCAATTGTAGGTTAGGGGTGTGGCTCATCACATTGTCTTTCAAAATATCACTTGTAAGCTTGGTCCAATCAAGTTCAACTTAATGACCTTGATTAACCACTTGTCAAAGAAAACCTCTTTCAACCACTTACAGGTTCATTTCACCAACCATAATCACTTGTAAATCGAAATATAACAATTTAAATATACCACCTGTACTTTACCAACTGTACCACATGTAGGATCATTTGCTAAGAAAGATGCCGATACCTGCTCCACTCTTACCAACCTGGGAGCTCCGGCAAATCAGAAATTTATGGTGAAAATGCTGTCACCCAAGTCTGACCAGCCTTGGGTGATTTTGGTGCAAACATCTGTCCCACCAACATTTTGATTTGTAAAATTCTTTAGCATCCTTCACTTTCCTGTCAACCATCTTTCCAAAAATATGTTTAACATTTCCATTAAAAACCTTCTCAACATCAAAATCTCCCTTATCAGCGAAGAATTGATTTGAGATCTCTACCTTTCCCACTTTCTTCATCAAATTTTCCTTTAACAATGGAGGAAAATTCTCATCGTTCACCTCAGGAACGGAATTCACAACCTTTTTCTCAACCAAAGACTCCTCTGATTTTATGGAATCAGATTCATTGTCAGAATTACCCTCAGATTTAACCACCCACTTTTGTTTACTCAAATCACCTCTTCTTTTCTAAAACCTTTTTGAACTTTCTCCTTCCTCAGAAGTAGAATTTTCAAACTTTTTAACATTTTTCACAGGTTGTTCTTTCTTATCAACACAAGTCTTTCTCAAAACAGAGTTAGAAGAAACTTCCTGTTTTTGATAGTTGGTCTTGGAGCAATTCTAAGTTATATGTCCAACTTCTTGGCATTTGAAACAGGTTCTTCTGTCAACTCTTGAAGCAAACTTTCTCACATTCTTCTTTACTTCAGCAAGAAACTCTTGATTCGACTGCTTCCAGAACGTTTCTTCTGTTCATCCTCTGAACTTCCTCCTGAAACAAATTTTGTTTTTGGTTTATAAGTTTTCTGATTTTTATTATTTTCTGAAGAATTGAAACCTAATCCATTCTTTTTGTAATTACGGTTATGGTTCGGTTTCTTTCGATAACCTGAACCAGAACTGTAACCCTTTTTCTTGTTTAATTTCTGTTGAACTCTTGAAGTGTACATTTTATGTTTTTCAGCAAGATTTAAATCTTTTATTTCAGAAATATTAATTTCTGTTAATTTGAAAACCTGTTTGATCATTTCAGTTTTAACACTTCTTATTGGAAATTCCTTATCAGAATATAATTTGTCTGAATCAAACAAAGTATATGCCACTTTGATTAATCCGTCATTCAAATTAGATTTTGATAATAGAAATTCTCT
>JARYGA010053406.1:0-42750 GCA_030545235.1 Helianthus tuberosus
CAATCTGGGTTCCAATTCGGTTCAAGTTTCTTTTCGTTTCAGTTCAAATTGGCCATTGTTCGGTCAATTTCATCGAAATGTGGTCAAATTCATCATTGATTTAGAAAAGTTTCTACAAAAACGTCGACATGAAATAGAAAACAATAGAACAGAGGATGAACACGAAAAAGCTTTTGATTCAGACCGTAGAACAGAGGATGCAGGAACATGACCAAACTTTGATTCGATTGGAGTCAGAGGGCAGTAACAGTGGTTTCAGATCGTAGAAAAGTGGTTGCGGTTTTTGATCTGGGAGTAGGGAATTGTTGATACATATCGTGTGGATACGGCTCGGCTCGGTTCGACTCGGCTACAAAGTGAAGGCCGTAGTCAAGACTACCTCCTGTCTTGACTCGGTATGCGATTGACTTTGTAACGTATGAAATTGCTACAGCGTGTGTGCAATATGCATTTAGTATTGCTTATGTGTTTATTATGTTTGTTGTCTGCTTGTTTGAAGTCCAACATGAGACAAGGCCCAACATGAAGACCCAAGCCCAATCATACATGACGAAAACTAACTTGTGATGAAGACTGAAGTGGCGAAATCCACATGTGATGAAAACACTTAGGACGAAATCCACATGTGATGAAATCACTGTGATTTCGTCCAGGTCTTGGATTTCGTCAATGGGTTTTCGTCCAGAACTTGATTTCGTCAGTCATGTTGGTATAAATACACAGACATAGAACAGAGCACAAGTAGAGAAGTCTGAATAGATTTCGGAGAGAACACACACACACAACAGAGAGTTTATAGGTTTATCTTGTAAACATTGCATTGTAACCGTTTCAGAGTATTAATACATTGCGTGTTAATCATTGAATCTTTGTGTCTTGCGTGTTCGTAACTTGGTTTAACTTACCCGTTTGGATTCCGCACTCTCGGGTTTGTCGGAAAACAGGGAATAGAGGTTACTCGATCCTCCGGGTGGACCTACAATTGGTATCAGAGCATTGGCTCGATTCCTTGTTAAAACCAAGTGTTTTTATTGTGATTTGAAAGATTTTAAAGTGTTATTCTTGTATTTTGGAGTTTAAAATCATACATTTTCTGGAAAAACGTTTCTAAAATCGTGTAAATCATGATGTTTTGCTTCTTGTTTTAGTGGAAACCTTGTTATATTACATGCTTGTATGTTATTGTGGGTTTTTATTGAAAGTTTTAGCAAAAATTGCTGTTCGGAAAATTTATCGGTCACTGAAAACTCATCAAGTTCATAATATATTCAATTGTTCTTGAGTTGTTCTTGATCTATATCTGAGTTTGATCCATTTGTTAATGAATTATTGTGTTGTTATTGATTAAAATATTGTTACTTGACTTTTGTGTACATTTGGAATGATGGATAGTTGGTAAAAATCAGAAAAGGATGGTTGTTTGAAAAAGAAGGCTTCTGTGTCAGAAGATAAGAAGATAAGCTTTTGGATAATATCTAACATCTGGTTACATTGTCAACGAAATCAGGTTGTAAAAACATCTGGACGAAATCAGGTGTTTGGAAATACAAGCTGGACGAAAACCAACTTGTTGCCGAAATCCCTTATCAGCTTCCACTCTTTACCGAAATCCCTTATCAGCTTCCACTCTGAGCCGAAATCCCTTCTGGCCGAAAACACTCCCTGGCCGAAATCAGTTCTAAGCCGAAATCCCTTCTGGCCGAAAACACTCCCTGGACGAAATCACACCCTTGTTCACTATCCTGGACGAAATCAAGAGCTTGTTCTTGAACGAAATCACTCCCTGGACAAAAACACTCCCTGCCGAAATCACTTGTGCACCTCCAGACGAAATCACTTGTGTATTGGTTAACGAAATCACTTCAGTATTCAGACGAAATCACTCTTGATTTCGTGATCATTCTTCAGACGAAAACACCTTATTTTCGTCATTCATACTTGTGATATTTTTAACAGTAGACTTTTATTTCATTGTTAACTGTTTGATTTGTGTGATTTGTTCAGCTATTAGTCGTTAAACATCAAAAATGAATCCGAATTGGTGGGGTAATCCGTCAACTGCAGAGAGCAAGTATCGAAGCACCGGTTTATCTCCCTCATGGGCTGAATCTCCTGTACCCACATCTAATACAGAAAGCAAGTATTGTAGCACCGGTTTGTCGCCATCATGGGCTGAATCTCCCGCAACCGCATCTTCGCAAGCGAATCAAATGTCGACAGGTCAATGGGCGTTTGTTTCAAATCAAACTCCAAGTATTCAAAGTATACTCCTCAGCGAAAGCGAGACCGGAAGTCTAAATCGTCCACCGAAACTGATGCACATAAACGAATATCCTGGATGGGTAGATCGATTTCAGACGTATGTCAATGGGCAAAACACGGAATTGTGGCTACGTTTTACTACAGATTTCGATCAAGCTCTTGAGGCTGCCGTTTCAACTGCCGCTACATTTGCAGATCTTTCGGAAGACCAGAAAAAGGCATATGATTTAGAAAAGAAAGCATATGCTATTCTGACTCAGGCGATGAGCAAGGAAATATATCATCAGTTCGTCAGCTTCAAAACGTCAAAGCGATTGTGGGATGCATTGAAGACAAGGGGTCTAGGAAATGAAAAGTCACGCCAATTGAGACATGACTTACTCAAAAAGGAGTTTGATGGGTTCACATGTATGGAACGTGAATCTTTGGGAGATATGACAAGTCGATTCTATCATCTGCTGACTGAATTGGGTAATTATGGTGTAGTAACAACTCCAGCAGAGGTAGTCACAAAGTTTGCCGATGCATTGCCACCTCAATGGAATAGTTTCTTGGAAATCCTGAAGTACAATGGCGCATTGGCGACAACAAACATCAATGACTTCGTTCAGCTCTTGGAGAACAAAGATCAGGAAGAAACCCTAAAGGCGAAAAGGGTTCCAGTGCGACAAAATCCTAATATGTATTATGGAACTTCTAGCACTTCTGCAAGACCTTTTTCACATGCTCCACTTCAGACGGCGTTTGTCACAAGCACGAATTTATATGGCAATACGATACAAGTTCCTGTGAAGCCAGCTCCAACCACAGACTTGTATGGAAATCCATTACCACCAGCTCCACAACAGCAAGCTTGTTATGGAAGTACATCATCTGCTGGTCAGCAATCAAAGTCAAATACAGTACGGCTTGACACGTCAAACTTCTCCAAAGTTAGCGTTGAAGTCGCTAAAGATCATATGGAGATACTAAACACATTGGTGAGCTCGTATTGTGGGTTGATTGCAGGGCAGATCGGAAACATCAATCTAACTCAAGAAGATTATCAGCAGATCGATAAAGAAGAGATGGATGTGATGGACATCAAATGGGCTTTTGCTAGTGCTGTTAGGCGAGCTAAAGACTTCATGGAACGGACGGGTCGAACCAGCTTGGAAAGCAAGAAAGATACCAAGTATGGGTTTGACAAGCAATCCGTCAAGTGCTTTAACTGTGGTGAACGTGGTCATTTCAAGCGTGAATGCACAAAGCCAGCTCAGCATGGGAACCAGAATCCTTTCAGAGGTCAAGGCAACCAGGCGAATCAGAATCAAGCCAGGAATGATGATCGAGCCTTGGTCCCTGCAAACAATCAAGCAGGACCATCGAACACCAATCAGGCTCTTATGGTGCAAATAGATGAAGGTTGCGACTGGTCAATGCAACTAGGCATTGGTGATCAAGGAGGAGCAGCTTGTTTTGCTGAAGCTGCTAAGGATTTGAAGCACGCCAGTGGTGGAGAATCTTCCACCAGTGGTGGTGAATCTTCAGATGAAGAGAGTTCTGGTGATTCAAGGAGTTCAGATGAGGAAGTCTCAACCTCAGGCGAAGATTATTCTGATGATGTATCTAGTGGGAGAATCGATGAAGATATCGATGAATTGTTAGGAGAAGCTGCAGCAAGGAATGATAGAAGATCTATTCTGGTGGATCAAGCTGCTTATTCTTCTTCTTCTCTTCTTCTCTTCTTTCAGCCTTTATGGCTAATGGCAGCAGTTCATCAAGCCAGGTATGTGTCGATGAACCAAATGTTGTTAATTGTGATAATTGTGCTAGCTTAAGTGTTAAATGTGCTGATTTGGATGCTAATATGTCTGAGTTGCAAAGCAAACATGATGCTTTAAATGCTAAATTATTTGACTTGCAAAACAAACATGTTTCTTTAGATGCTAAGTGGTGTGATTTGCAAAGCAAACATGAGGCTTTGCAAAACAAATATGAAGTGACAAATATCCACAATCAAAAGTTGATAGTGGATCTCTCGAAATGCAAAGAGGCTAACATGTTTTATGAAAACCATGAAAAGGAATTTAAAATGGTGGTTGAAAATTTAAGAAAAGATAAAACCGAATTGACAAAAATGGTTTCAAGAAAACAAACAGACATAAACTGTTATATTAATCGTCTTGAGATCATGCAAAAAGAGTTAGCCTGTACAAAGTGTGAAAGTGAGGCGATCCGGCTTAAGCTAGACAGTTATTCTAACTCTAGATACGTGCTGGATCACATCATTGGCACACAAAAAGAGAAAAAGGATGTCACTTGCATTGGATACAAGAAATGTCCACCACCTGTTAGACAAAATTATGATGCAATGCCTGATGAGGAGTTTAGAACTCATTATGAGGAATCTGTTTCTTTAGACATTGAGGAATTTACAACGGGACTTGGATACAAACCGGAAGTATCATCAGATTCGGATGTATCAGCAGATACAAGTGTGTCTTCTGCTGAACAGAATCAGGATCCTCCAGTTATTGTAGAGGATGCTGATTCTTCAGATGATGAATCTAATGATACTGACTCAGCATAGTCAGACGCGGTAATTAAAGAAGAGGACATACCTCTAGAGAATCATATTCTATGTGATCCTCCTGCAAAACCTGCTACGACTGTTTTGACCGAGTCCACGTCTACTTCCTCACAAGAGTCTAAGAGTGTGAATTTGCTGTACACTCTTGTTGGTGATGATAAAATCTACTCTGACAAAGATTTTCCTATTAAGAATGTTAATCAATCTTTAATTAGTAAAATTTTTGAGGATTCAACAAGTAAGTTCTTGGGAAAGACAGGATCACACGTTGTGGTAACACAGTGTCCTCCGATTCCAAGAGCTGAAATTCGCAAACAAAATGGCAATGAAAAACTACCAACTGAGAAAGTTCAGCAAAATCGCACCAAACCTAAAAGTAACTCAACGACTCAATGGCAAAAGAAACAGACCAAGAAAAAGGACAAGAAAGTGAACTTTTTGAAATCGAAGGGAACAGATAAACTTGAAACATTTGCCAATAAATCTAACTTAGATCATGTTAATCAAGTTAAAATGTTAAAAAGAAATGAACCAAATATTTCAAAACCAAGTACCTCGGGATCACAAAGTTCATCATCGACAAGACAATCACATGATACTACGGGGTTTGTAGAATGTAGATCATGCTTTTCATGTGGCACAATTGGACATATCATTCGAAATTGTCCATATCTTCATAAACAAAAAGCCAAAGTTGATGATCCCCGTGACCAAATTGACCGCAAGCGATCTGTTTCATCAAAACCAGATCCCCGTCTTGTAAAAGAAAGGGAAAAGAAACAGAAACGCCAACAGGTCAAGAAAATTGAAAAAGCGATTAAAACCGATGTGGTTAACAAAACATCTGTTTCTGTCAAACCAGACAATTCAAAAACTTCAGACAATCATGAAGTTAAGATTTTAAAGAATAACACTGGTAAAACAAAACATACCTGGAAACCAAAAACGGTTACTGAATCAGGGGGAACATCACAATTTCCACAACATCGAGAAGTTCAAGTAACTTACGTTGATGAAAATGGAAGACCCAAGACCACAAAGGCTTGGGTCCCCATCTCCAACTAATCATGTGAGTACATGTGCAGGGTGTTCCAGGAGGAACTTTCAGCAGTCATTGGATTGTTGATAGTGGGGCATCCAGGCACATGACAGGCAACATGAAGCTTCTCTACGATGTTAAATCTATTAGAGGAGGTTATGTTGCTTTTGCTGGAGATAAAGGCGGATATATAACATGAGAAGGAATGGTATCCAAAGGGGTTGTAAGTTTTGACAAGATCAACTTTGTATAACAACTTGATCACAATCTTCTCAGCGTTTCACAAATCTGTGATAAGCAGTTTTCAGTACACTTTGATGCAAATGGATGTTATGTGCTGAAACCCGGCTTCAAGATTCCAAAAGAATGGATTCTCTTATCAGCTCCAAGGATAAACAATTTGTATGTCCTTGATATGAGCCAAGCAATTACAACGACTGCACAAGCAACTTGTTTCATTACAAAAGCCACGGAAAAAGACTCAATCTCTTGGCACAGACGTATGGGTCACATTCACTTACGGAAAATGAATCATTTGGTGTCGAATGAATTAGTGAATGGTGTTCTTCTTAAAAATTTCCATCTTCAAGACGTCTGTGTTTCATGCCAAAAAGGAAAGCAAACGAAGAAACGACATCCGACAACGAAGATCAACACGGTGGCAGTTCCTCTTGAACGTTTGCACATGGATTTGTTTGGTCCTGTCAAGCACAAAAGCATCAGGAATGATCAATACTGCCTCGTGATAACGGATGATTATTCAAGATTTTCTTGGGTGGCGTTTATGGCTCACAAGAGTGCAACTTTCGGTATTATCAAAAAATTGATCGTTCAGATTGAGAATTTGTATAAGTTGAAGGTTAGACGGATACGCAGCGACAATGGTACTGAATTTAAAAATCAAGCCATGGCGGAGTTTTGCACATCGAAAGGTATTCTTCACGAATTTAGTGCGGCTTATACTCCTCAACAGAACGGCGTCGCTGAACGTAAAAACCGTACATTGATCGAGACTGCTAGGACTATGTTGGTAGAGTCGCAGTTGCCCATTCCATTCTGGAGTGAAGTTGTGGCCTCCGCATGTTACACGATGAATCGAGTCCTTACAGTCAAAAGGCACAACAAGACCTGCTTCGAGCTTCTTAACAAACGGAAACCAGATTTGTCATATCTTGAACCGTTTGGAGCTTCTTGCACAATGATCGATCCTAATGGAAAGTTTGGGGCAAAAGCTATTGAAGGTTACTTTCTTGGTTATGCCACCCCGAACTTAAGAGTCTGGAATCTAGAGACTAAAAGGGTTGATGTAACAGCCTAGTTTCTATTTAACAGTTTTACATGTAAATACCAACAATTAGATGTGTAGTTAAGACTACACATGCTATAAAAATATGGATTTATTAAAACTTTTACAAATCATAAGTTATTCTACATAACGTGATCAGGTTCGTCGTTAAAAATTTACAACGAGGCAATGTGCGGAAGCATGTGTCTTTATCGTGTTCGGTTCTTCATTGAGCTTGATCGTCTTTCGGCATCCAAAATGTACCTACATTTCATAAACATGAAATGATTTAGTCATACTAGGATTAAAACGTGTTTAAACGAGTCCGGTAACGAATATGAAAGGAGAAATCCCAACGTTAATCTCTTGATATCAAAACAAAAATTTCAACTTGGTCTCCACCGTAACTTACGGTGTCACCGTAAGTTACGGTGGCCTCTGAAATTATATTCCCCCACCGTAACTCAGGGGTGTTCTACCGTAACTAATTCAGCTCCACCGTAACTTACGGTGGCACCGTAAGTTACGGTGGACCCTGCATCCACCCTTTCCATTTTGCCGTTATTTGACACGAAAACTTTCATATCTTTCAATCCGTTTATCCGCTTGACCTACCGTTTCTTCCTACGTGCTTGTAATTTGATTCTCCACCTTATGGAGTTAAAATCCAACATTTGATTTAACAAAATCTCAGACTTTTAAGTCTTCAGCTTATTACCCTTTTTACCAAACTTTGACCCGTTCGATTTTTATCAAACAAACAAGTTTGTTTGATCCTTATTTCTCATAAGCCTATTAAATTCAATGATGTTTAACATATTAGGTTCCAATTACAGATTCATATACCTTCTTAATCCCATTTTCACTCATATGCTTATTTTGACCCGTTAAGGGTATTTAAGCATATTTTTAAGCACCAATCACTCTCATTCGTTTCTAATTACATATGTCCACATTTCTTATCAAATGACCTCCCACCACAACTATATTTGTGGTGGATTCAATGTGGTGATTTATATATTACAAATTTTACCCTTCAAATTATTATTTTACGGCAAAGACTCTTTATAGAGTCATTTGACCAATATTTTACATCTTTCGCTTTTCATACTTATTAAAAGTATTGACTTGATTATAAAACTCGTTTTCAAGCGACTTCTAAGGGTTGCTTGCCTAATTTCACTTACAAGGGCGTTTTGGTCATGTTTAACCCTTCTTTTACGACGAAGGGCTTGCTTAAGCCATGCGCGCCCAAAATCTCATTTTTAACCAAATCTTGTTTTCAAAACACTCTGTCTATAATTTAAATCCTTCGATTTACCTTTTAAGGTAACCGAATTTCCCCTTTTGACTTTTCCTAACTCACATAGAACTTCAAGTTCTATATGATGAGTTGATCTATTATACATACCTGGCTCGGATCAACTTATTAACCCGGTTTTAATACCTTGCTTTGAAATCGCTAACTAAGAAAGATGCGAGTACCCATTGGATGTCTATTCCTGTAAGCATATAACTCGACAAAATCATTAGTCGATATTGTCAAAAGGTGATGTCTACACCTTTTGACCCGTTTGGCCGAATTGACCGATTATATTAGCGAGATGACATTTATTACCACCTCGTATATATGACTCGCTCCGATTTACACCGTGCGGTCACTTTACTTATAATTCCATTTCTTAACACTTTTTGGCCTACTATGGCTTACATCATAATTATCTTTTTCGTAACACAACAAAAGGATATTCTGAAATATATGACTAGTGTAAGATATACTTACCTTGCATCCGAATTACGCTTTTCCTTCATACTTGCTTCGTTTGACCCGCTTCCTTTCCAAGCCTCCACCTAGCTTGTCAAGTGTCAAACTATCATCATCATTTTCAAGGTGGTTAAATTAGTCATTCAAGATCATAACTTTCACACCTTATGAATCTTTTATCACTATTCTTAATGAACCTTATCATATGTCGGTTTGACTTTTAAAGGTCAAACCACCAATTTACAAATATGGTTGCACTAACAAGTTCACATGACTCGATTTAGGCACATTATCAACCATTTAGTGAGCGTCATCTTTTGAGACGTTACTTCTACTAACATGTTATTTGATTCATACCCCAAGTAACCATAATTCAACATGTAATTTTAGTCATTGTATGCACATATACACTTTGACCATCATAACCATAAGTTTAACTCTTGTGTAAAAACCCACTTCTAATCACTTATGAATTCTTAACAAAATCTCTAATTTGTTCGAATAGTTCATTCATATGAATTATTATGATGTTTATACACATCAATTTCATCAAATCAACAAAACCCACTTAGCTCATACTTGGCTATTTGATAAATCACTAGTTTATGGCACAATTCTACAAGTTTACATCTAGGGTTTGTTCCTAGACTTGTACCCACACCAATATCACTATAACATTGAACATTCATGCAAGAATTTCGTTCATGCATGTTCATCACAAAATTCGAAATATCAATAAACATCAAAATTCAACATACCTTGTGATCCCCTAAGCTTGGTGATCACGATTTTATTAAAAGCCCCAAATTCTTGGCTTGATTTCTCTTTGATTTTGGCAATTCTTGTGAGTTAGGGTTCTTGGAAGGGAACTCCCCTTTTTCTCTTGCATATATCGACCAAAACACACAAATATGTGTGTGTTTTGGTGTTTTTAAGTTTTAGTTGTAAACTTGTTTCCAATTGTCCACCTTTAGTCCCTCAAGGTTTTATTTTGATCTATATAAGTTATAATCCATTATTTATAACCTAATCATATATTATTAACTAGGTTAATTATTCCTAGTTAATTTAATGGGGTCGGGAGTTATAACCCGTTGTATTTTAAGTCCCGCTAACTCGGGCTCTTATAAACTCAATCTCTTAAAACTTTGATTCGCTTGTATTTAATTATTAGGATTTCTTATTTAAATCCAATTATTTACCTGGTTATTTTTTTACTACTAACGGTACTTTACCCGTCTTTTAGTATTAACGGAGTTTGATTACCAAACCCGTTTTCGGGGTGTTACAAGTCTGCCCCCCTTAAAGAGGTTTCGTCCTCGAAACCTTTTCTTACATAATTCATTGAGTTTAAACTCAATATATTTGATCCGAGAAATCTTTTAAACATTACTTATACTTTTAACCAATTGTTAGTATTACCAGAGAAGTATGGTAATATCTTTTTGGTTAATAATCATCTACGTATTATATACGGCATAATGTAACTTGAAATAACGTAATCTCGTTATTTCCACTAGTTTAATTAACTTAGCGATATCCATCACTTTCGTATACTATCGAATTCTTTATGAATCCGTTACTTTGACCCGTTTAAAGGTCTTTAGTGAAATCTTTCACTTTTAGCAACAAATTCTTTTATTTTCAAATTTATTTATTCGGTTCAATTATACCGAATCTACCACTTGCAAGCAAACCAAATTTCCTGATTTGAATTGCTGACCTTAACCGGTCTCACTAACTAGACTTATTAGTCCAGTTACTTTTACCGCTCGCCTGGTTATAACGTGATTCTACCTCACATTGCATTTCTTAACTGTGATCGTGTCACATTATGTTTAATTCATATCGACCTTTCATTTTCGAAAACATCACTTTTTCGAATATATCGTCTTGCGCCTATTAGTGTCAAGACTTGTATCCTTCATGCTTACTATTTAAATTCCTATCAGAATTTATATTTGTAAAAACGTTATTTCTTGCTAAGACCAAAATTTTAGTTTTAGGATATTCTCTTTAACTTTTGTCAGAATTATGGGTATTGACAATCCATAATTTATTCTTTTACAGTCTTAGTTTTATGCGGGGATTCTCAACTGATTCCCTCGCTTTATCTAATTAACCCGTAGGTTTTATCACTTAGCCTTATGGGCTATTTTGATTAGACTTTCACCTCTTTTAGGGCGAAGTCCTTATAATTTCTTTCTAATCATGACCCGTGGGTCGTTTTAGTCTCGTAGACCTTTCCATTGTTTATAACCCCAAAGGTTAGGTTGATCCTGTAGATCATTCCTTACTCATGTCATTATTAAAATACATGTTTGGTGTCAAGGCATCCTGTTTTTGTTTAAAATCATTTATTTTCGCCTTGGTATTTTCTTTGACCTTGACCGTAGTCTATGGCTACATTCGTTTCCTTTCGGACAAATTTTCTGACTTTATGACCTTTCACGTCATTTATGCGCCGGTTTATCTTATACTCGCCATTATCCAGTTTTCATATATTCGTATTTGATTATGGCCCATTACTGGGCTCATTATTCTTTTGCTTTTAACGCTACTATTATCCCGCTTGTGTTTACGTATGCCGTCCGACGTGATATTATATTCGACCCGTTCAGCTTTAAAATAGTTGAACATAATTTATTTAAAATTTCTATTTACATTATTTTGTCATCTTTTAGTTATGACCCAAAACCCGAGTCTTTTAACTTTCCATCCGAGTTCCCGTTTCTCGGTCTACGCATGTGTTTAATTCTTACCCATCAACCGGGTGTTTTACCGAAGTCGTTATTATTGCAACCCTCCCGGTATGCATTAAGACCTCGCTTTATTTTTTTTTATATTCCGACTTTGTCCTCGAGTTTGACGTTTTACAAAAACGACCCATTTAGAGACATATTTTCATTTTCCGGGTTCGAGTGTAAGTACACTCCCTCCCAATACGTATCTTGATCATTCTACATGTTTCTTTGTCCCTTCTCTCGGGCTCATTATCTTAATGTAATACGCTTCCGTCACACGGCTGTGCGTTTACATTATTATCAAATATTTTGCTCATTTGATTCATTTGGGTACTTTTAAGTTAATCCCATTCACCCCGCCCTTACTACATCGGATGTAAATGTGTCCGCTATAAGAAACTCATGGAATCATATGTCACTACTTACTTGGCCAGAGTAAGCGATTAACACATGACACACACGACCTTTTTATAGTTTTCACATCACGCCCTATGTAAATAATGTCTCTATTTGTTTTCTCTTGGAAACAATATCCTGGATAGGTATTCTATTCAGGTTTTTCCAAGTTTTCTATCTACTTATGCAACTATCAGTTTCTACGTATCTGCTGCATACTTCTATTCATGCAATAATTTAAACGTGCACCTGGTAAATGCTTGCCCTAAGGGGCTTTCTTGCCATTACTTATTTGCGATCGTTACGCGATTTAGGTCCTTGATGAGTATGCTCTTCTTGTCATATCTCGGACCGTTCCCTCATCATATCCACAATTCGTTCAACTCTTGTCGTCTTCAAACGCGAGTGTCCTTCAACTGAAATATTCACAAAAGTTAGTAATGTTAACTTCAATAATCGCCTGTATTATAATACAAGGCTTTTTCTATTGTACGCGTCAATGCGCGTATTTCGTCAACTATATCAATCATTTTAATTGGGGTAACATGTATCACACGATAGCCCTATGTGTTGTTTACAACACTTTAGCATGCTAAACTATTAACATACATGTACTTACCGGATTTGCGATCAAGCCTCGAACCGAACACACATCTTTATCAAGAGCATAAGGTTTAAGTCCAAGCATAGTTCTTCCCCACCATACTTGAATCTCTTAAACCAAGGCTCTGATACCAACTTGTAACACCCTAGTTTCTATTTAACAGTTTTACATGTAAATACCAACAATTAGATGTGTAGTTAAGACTACACATGCTATAAAAATATGGATTTATTAAAACTTTTACAAATCATAAGTTATTCTACATAACGTGATCAGGTTCGTCGTTAAAAATTTACAACGAGGCAATGTGCGGAAGCATGTGTCTTTATCGTGTTCGGTTCTTCATTGAGCTTGATCGTCTTTTGGCATCCAAAATGTACCTACATTTCATAAACATGAAATGCTTTAGTCATACTAGGATTAAAACGTGTTTAAACGAGTCCGGTAACGAATATGAAAGGTGAAATCCCAACGTTAATCTCTTGATATCAAAACAAAAATTTCAACTTGGTCTCCACCGTAAGTTACGGTGGCCTCTGAAATTATATTCCCCCACCGTAACTCAGGGGTGTTCTACCATAACTAATTCAGCTCCACCGTAACTTACGGTGGCACCGTAAGTTACGGTGGACCCTGCATCCACCCTTTCCATTTTGCCGTTATTTGACACGAAAACTTTCGTATCTTTCAATCCGTTTATCCGTTTGACCTACCATTTCTTCCTACGTGCTTGTAATTTGATTCTCCACCTTATGGAGTTAAAATCCAACATTTGATTAAACAAAATCTCAGACTTTTAAGTCTTCGGCTTATTACCCTTTTTACCAAACTTTGACCCGTTCGATTTTTATCAAACAAACAAGTTTGTTTGATCCTTATTTCTCATAAGCCTATTAAATTCAATGATGTTTAACATATTAGGTTCCAATTACAGGTTCATATACCTTCTTAATCCCATTTTCACTCATATGCTTATTTTGACCCGTTAAGGGTATTTAAGCATATTTTTAAGCACCAATCACTCTCATTCGTTTCTAATTACATATGTCCACATTTCTTATCAAATGACCTCCCACCACAACTATATTTGTGGTGGATTCAATGTGGTGATTTATATATTACAAATTTTACCCTTCAAATTATTATTTTACGGCAAAGACTCTTTATAGAATCATTTGACCAATATTTTACATCTTTCTCTTTTCATACTTATTCAAAGTATTGACTTGATTATAAAACTCGTTTTCAAGCGACTTCTAAGGGTTGCTTGCCTAATTTCACTTACAAGGGCGTTTTGGTCATGTTTAACCCTTCTTTTACGACGAAGGGCTTGCTTAAGCCATGCGCGCCCAAAATCTCATTTTTAACCAAATCGTGTTTTCAAAACACTCTGTCTATAATTTAAATCCTTCGATTTACCTTTTAAGGTAACCGAATTTCCCCCTTTTACTTTTCCTAACTCACATAGAACTTCAAGTTCTATATGATGAGTTGATCTATTATACATACCTGGCTCGGATCAACTTATTAACCCGGTTTTAATACCTTGCTTTGAAATCGCTAACTAAGAAAGATGCGAGTACCCATTGGATGTCTATTCCTGTAAGCATATAACTCGACAAAATCATTAGTCGATATTGTCAAAAGGTGATGTCTACACCTTTTGACCCGTTTGGCCGAATTGACCGATTATATTAGCGAGATGACATTTATTACCACCTCGTATATATGACTCGCTCCGATTTACACCGTGCGGTCACTTTACTTATAATTCCATTTCTTAACACTTTTTGGCCTACTATGGCTTACATCATAATTATCTTTTTCGTAACACAACAAAAGGATATTCTGAAATATATGACTAGTGTAAGATATACTTACCTTGCATCCGAATTACGCTTTTCCTTCATACTTGCTTCGTTTGACCCGCTTCCTTTCCAAGCCTCCACCTAGCTTGTCAAGTGTCAAACTATCATCATCATTTTCAAGGTGGTTAAATTAGTCATTCAAGATCATAACTTTCACACCTTATGAATCTTTTATCACTATTCTTAATGAACCTTATCATATGTCGGTTTGACTTTTAAAGGTCAAACCACCAATTTACAAATATGGTTGCACTAACAAGTTCACATGACTCGATTTAGGCACATTATCAACCATTTAGTGAGCGTCATCTTTTGAGACGTTACTTCTACTAACATGTTATTTGATTCATACCCCAAGTAACCATAATTCAACATGTAATTTTAGTCATTGTATGCACATATACACTTTGACCATCATAACCATAAGTTTAACTCTTGTGTAAAAACCCACTTCTAATCACTTATGAATTCTTAACAAAATCTCTAATTTGTTCGAATAGTTCATTCATATGAATTATTATGATGTTTATACACATCAATTTCATCAAATCAACAAAACCCACTTAGCTCATACTTGGCTATTTGATAAATCACTAGTTTATGGCACAATTCTACAAGTTTACATCTAGGGTTTGTTCCTAGACTTGTACCCACACCAATATCACTATAACATTGAACATTCATGCAAGAATTTCGTTCATGCATGTTCATCACAAAATTCGAAATATCAATAAACATCAAAATTCAACATACCTTGTGATCCCCTAAGCTTGGTGATCACGATTTTATTAAAAGCCCCAAATTCTTGGCTTGATTTCTCTTTGATTTTGGCAATTCTTGTGAGTTAGGGTTCTTGGAAGGGAACTCCCCTTTTTCTCCTGCATATATCGACCAAAACAAACAAATATGTGTGTGTTTTGGTGTTTTTAAGTTTTAGTTGTAAACTTGTTTCCAATTGTCCACCTTTAGTCCCTCAAGGTTTTATTTTGATCTATATAAGTTATAATCCATTATTTATAACCTAATCATATATTATTAACTAGGTTAATTATTCCTAGTTAATTTAATGGGGTCGGGAGTTATAACCCGTTGTATTTTAAGTCCCGCTAACTCGGGCTCTTATAAACTCAATCTCTTAAAACTTTGATTCGCTTGTATTTAATTATTAGGATTTCTTATTTAAATCCAATTATTTACCTGGTTATTTTTTTACTACTAACGGTACTTTACCCGTCTTTTAGTATTAACGGAGTTTGATTACCAAACCCGTTTTCGGGGTGTTACAAGTCTGCCCCCCTTAAAGAGGTTTCGTCCTCGAAACCTTTTCTTACATAATTCATTGAGTTTAAACTCAATATATTTGATCCGAGAAATCTTTTAAACATTACTTATACTTTTAACCAATTGTTAGTATTACCAGAGAAGTATGGTAATATCTTTTTGGTTAATAATCATCTACGTATTATATACGGCATAATGTAACTTGAAATAACGTAATCTCGTTATTTCCACTAGTTTAATTAACTTAGCGATATCCATCACTTTCGTATACTATCGAATTCTTTATGAATCCGTTACTTTGACCCGTTTAAAGGTCTTTAGTGAAATCTTTCACTTTTAGCAACAAATTCTTTTATTTTCAAATTTATTTATTCGGTTCAATTATACCGAATCTACCACTTGCAAGCAAACCAAATTTCCTGATTTGAATTGCTGACCTTAACCGGTCTCACTAACTAGACTTATTAGTCCAGTTACTTTTACCGCTCGCCTGGTTATAACGTGATTCTACCTCACATTGCATTTCTTAACTGTGATCGTGTCACATTATGTTTAATTCATATCGACCTTTCATTTTCGAAAACATCACTTTTTCGAATATATCGTCTTGCGCCTATTAGTGTCAAGACTTGTATCCTTCATGCTTACTATTTAAATTCCTATCAGAATTTATATTTGTAAAAACGTTATTTCTTGCTAAGACCAAAATTTTAGTTTTAGGATCTTCTCTTTAACTTTTGTCAGAATTATGGGTATTGACAATCCATAATTTATTCTTTTACAGTCTTAGTTTTATGCGGGGATTCTCAACTGATTCCCTCGCTTTATCTAATTAACCCGTAGGTTTTATCACTTAGCCTTATGGGCTATTTTGATTAGACTTTCACCTCTTTTAGGGCGAAGTCCTTATAATTTCTTTCTAATCATGACCCGTGGGTCGTTTTAGTCTCGTAGACCTTTCCATTGTTTATAACCCCAAAGGTTAGGTTGATCCTGTAGATCATTCCTTACTCATGTCATTATTAAAATACATGTTTGGTGTCAAGGCATCCTGTTTTTGTTTAAAATCATTTATTTTCGCCTTGGTATTTTCTTTGACCTTGACCGTAGTCTAAGGCTACATTCGTTTCCTTTCGGACAAATTTTCCGACTTTATGACCTTTCACGTCATTTATGCGCCGGTTTATCTTATACTCGCCATTATCCAGTTTTCATATATTCGTATTTGATTATGGCCCATTACTGGGCTCATTATTCTTTTGCTTTTAACGCTACTATTATCCCGCTTGTGTTTACGTATGCCGTCCGACGTGATATTATATTCGACCCGTTCAGCTTTAAAATAGTTGAACATAATTTATTTAAAATTTCTATTTACATTATTTTGTCATCTTTTAGTTATGACCCAAAACCCGAGTCTTTTAACTTTCCATCCGAGTTCCCGTTTCTCGGTCTACGCATGTGTTTAATTCTTACCCATCAACCGGGTGTTTTACCGAAGTCGTTATTATTACAACCCTCCCGGTATGCATTAAGACCTCGCTTTATTTTTTTTTTATATTCCGACTTTGTCCTCGAGTTTGACGTTTTACAAAAACGACCCATTTAGAGACATATTTTCATTTTTCGGGTTCGAGTGTAAGTACACTCCCTCCCAATACGTATCTTGATCATTCTACATGTTTCTTTGTCCCTTCTCTCGGGCTCATTATCTTAATGTAATACGCTTCCGTCACACGTCTGTGCGTTTACATTATTATCAAATATTTTGCTCATTTGATTCATTTGGGTACTTTTAAGTTAATCCCATTCACCCCGCCCTTACTACATCGGATGTAAATGTGTCCGCTATAAGAAACTCATGGAATCATATGTCACTACTTACTTGGCCAGAGTAAGCGATTAACACATGACACACACGACCTTTTTATAGTTTTCACATCACGCCCTATGTAAATAATGTCTCTATTTGTTTTCTCTTGGAAACAATATCCTGGATAGGTATTCTATTCAGGTTTTTCCAAGTTTTCTATCTACTTATGCAACTATCAGTTTCTACGTATCTGCTGCATACTTCTATTCATGCAATAATTTAAACGTGCACCTGGTAAATGCTTGCCCTAAGGGGCTTTCTTGCCATTACTTATTTGCGATCGTTACGCGATTTAGGTACTTGATGAGTATGCTTTTCTTGTCATATCTCGGACCGTTCCCTCATCATATCCACAATTCGTTCAACTCTTGTCGTCTTCAAACGCGAGTGTCCTTCAACTGAAATATTCACAAAAGTTAGTAATGTTAACTTCAATAATCGCCTGTATTATAATACAAGGCTTTTTCTATTGTACGCGTCAATGCGCGTATTTTCGTCAACTATATCAATCATTTTAATTGGGGTAACATGTATCACACGATAGCCCTATGTGTTGTTTACAACACTTTAGCATGCTAAACTATTAACATACATGTACTTACCGGATTTGCGATCAAGCCTCGAACCGAACACACATCTTTATCAAGAGCATAAGGTTTAAGTCCAAGCATAGTTCTTCCCCACCATACTTGAATCTCTTAAACCAAGGCTCTGATACCAACTTGTAACACCCTAGTTTCTATTTAACAGTTTTACATGTAAATACCAACAATTAGATGTGTAGTTAAGACTACACATGCTATAAAAATATGGATTTATTAAAACTTTTACAAATCATAAGTTATTCTACATAACGTGATCAGGTTCGTCGTTAAAAATTTACAACGAGGCAATGTGCGGAAGCATGTGTCTTTATCGTGTTCGGTTCTTCATTGAGCTTGATCGTCTTTTGGCATCCAAAATGTACCTACATTTCATAAACATGAAATGCTTTAGTCATACTAGGATTAAAACGTGTTTAAACGAGTCCGGTAACGAATATGAAAGGAGAAATCCCAACGTTAATCTCTTGATATCAAAACAAAAATTTCAACTTGGTCTCCACCGTAACTTACGGTGTCACCGTAAGTTACGGTGGCCTCTGAAATTATATTCCCCCACCGTAACTCAGGGGTGTTCTACCATAACTAATTCAGCTCCACCGTAACTTACGGTGGCACCGTAAGTTACGGTGGACCCTGCATCCACCCTTTCCATTTTGCCGTTATTTGACACGAAAACTTTCGTATCTTTCAATCCGTTTATCCGTTTGACCTAACGTTTCTTCCTACATGCTTGTAATTTGATTCTCCACCTTATGGAGTTAAAATCCAACATTTGATTTAACAAAATCTCAGACTTTTAAGTCTTCGGCTTATTACCCTTTTTACCAAACTTTGACCCGTACGATTTTTATCAAACAAACAAGTTTGTTTGATCCTTATTTCTCATAAGCCTATTAAATTCAATGATGTTTAACATATTAGGTTCCAATTACAGGTTCATATACCTTCTTAATCCCATTTTCACTCATATGCTTATTTTGACCCGTTAAGGGTATTTAAGCATATTTTTAAGCACCAATCACTCTCATTCGTTTCTAATTACATATGTCCACATTTCTTATCAAATGACCTCCCACCACAACTATATTTGTGGTGGATTCAATGTGGTGATTTATATATTACAAATTTTACCCTTCAAATTATTATTTTACGGCAAAGACTCTTTATAGAATCATTTGACCAATATTTTACATCTTTCGCTTTTCATACTTATTCAAAGTATTGACTTGATTATAAAACTCGTTTTCAAGCGACTTCTAAGGGTTGCTTGCCTAATTTCACTTACAAGGGCGTTTTGGTCATGTTTAACCCTTCTTTTACGACGAAGGGCTTGCTTAAGCCATGCGCGCCCAAAATCTCATTTTTAACCAAATCTTGTTTTCAAAACACTCTGTCTATAATTTAAATCCTTCGATTTACCTTTTAAGGTAACCGAATTTCCCCCTTTTACTTTTCCTAACTCACATAGAACTTCAAGTTCTATATGATGAGTTGATCTATTATACATACCTGGCTCGGATCAACTTATTAACCTGGTTTTAATACCTTGCTTTGAAATCGCTAACTAAGAAAGATGCGAGTACCCATTGGATGTCTATTCCTGTAAGCATATAACTCGACAAAATCATTAGTCGATATTGTCAAAAGGTGATGTCTACACCTTTTGACCCGTTTGGCCGAATTGACCGATTATATTAGCGAGATGACATTTATTACCACCTCGTATATATGACTCGCTCCGATTTACACCGTGCGGTCACTTTACTTATAATTCCATTTCTTAACACTTTTTGGCCTACTATGGCTTACATCATAATTATCTTTTTCGTAACACAACAAAAGGTTATTCTGAAATATATGACTAGTGTAAGATATACTTACCTTGCATCCGAATTACGCTTTTCCTTCATACTTGCTTCGTTTGACCCGCTTCCTTTCCAAGCCTCCACCTAGCTTGTCAAGTGTCAAACTATCATCATCATTTTCAAGGTGGTTAAATTAGTCATTCAAGATCATAACTTTCACACCTTATGAATCTTTTATCACTATTCTTAATGAACCTTATCATATGTCGGTTTGACTTTTAAAGGTCAAACCACCAATTTACAAATATGGTTGCACTAACAAGTTCACATGACTCGATTTAGGCACATTATCAACCATTTAGTGAGCGTCATCTTTTGAGACGTTACTTCTACTAACATGTTATTTGATTCATACCCCAAGTAACCATAATTCAACATGTAATTTTAGTCATTGTATGCACATATACACTTTGACCATCATAACCATAAGTTTAACTCTTGTGTAAAAACCCACTTCTAATCACTTATGAATTCTTAACAAAATCTCTAATTTGTTCGAATAGTTCATTCATATGAATTATTATGATGTTTATACACATCAATTTCATCAAATCAACAAAACCCACTTAGCTCATACTTGGCTATTTGATAAATCACTAGTTTATGGCACAATTCTACAAGTTTACATCTAGGGTTTGTTCCTAGACTTGTACCCACACCAATATCACTATAACATTGAACATTCATGCAAGAATTTCGTTCATGCATGTTCATCACAAAATTCGAAATATCAATAAACATCAAAATTCAACATACCTTGTGATCCCCTAAGCTTGGTGATCACGATTTTATTAAAAGCCCCAAATTCTTGGCTTGATTTCTCTTTGATTTTGGCAATTCTTGTGAGTTAGGATTCTTGGAAGGGAACTCCCCTTTTTCTCCTGCATATATCGACCAAAACACACAAATATGTGTGTGTTTTGGTGTTTTTAAGTTTTAGTTGTAAACTTGTTTCCAATTGTCCACCTTTAGTCCCTCAAGGTTTTATTTTGATCTATATAAGTTATAATCCATTATTTATAACCTAATCATATATTATTAACTAGGTTAATTATTCCTAGTTAATTTAATGGGGTCGGGAGTTATAACCCGTTGTATTTTAAGTCCCGCTAACTCGGGCTCTTATAAACTCAATCTCTTAAAACTTTGATTCGCTTGTATTTAATTATTAGGATTTCTTATTTAAATCCAATTATTTACCTGGTTATTTTTTACTACTAACGGTACTTTACCCGTCTTTTAGTATTAACGGAGTTTGATTACCAAACCCGTTTTCGGGGTGTTACAGTTAAAGAATGGTCTGAGGTCAGAGTACAAAGGCACACATTGCTAGTCAGATGTCCTGGTCAACCATGGATGTTTGAGTACGATGACTTTTTCAATTCGATCAATGTTGAAGCAGTTGAAGAAACTGCTGCGGCAAGGATGTTTTTCGAGAGTGACAACGCAACAGATTCACCGTTGGTTCGTCCAATTATTGTCAATCAAGAACCATATTCAGTGAACAATAATGCTCTCGACAATGAGGATTTTCATGATGCAACCGAACTGAACGAATCTTCAGAGGATGAAGAATTTCTAGATGCAGATCAAGAAGCTCCTACATCAGCTGTTCATGGTACTTCAGAGGCTACACCTCCAGTGGACGCCCCTAAAACAGCTGAAGCTACTGCATCATCCTCTTCGTCAGTGCCGGCTATTGAATTAGTTGTTGATCTCAATCTCAACAATCTGGGTACAAATATTTCAGTTCCAGATAATCCTGAAACAAGAATTCATAATACCCATCCTCAACAAAACATCATAGGCAATGTACAAAGTGGCATACAAACAAGAAACATGTTGCGCAACAACAACAACGCAGGCTTGTATGCGGCGATTTGAGAATCTGGTCAACAAAACGATTGGTCTTTCGCGTGTTATGTCTCACAGGAAGAGCCAAGAACTTGGAAAGACGCTTTGAAAGATAATTCTTGGGTTGAAGCTATGCAGGAAGAACTGCAACAATTCCAGAAAC
The DNA here is from genome assembly GCA_030545235.1 of Helianthus tuberosus. Lineage (NCBI taxonomy): Eukaryota > Viridiplantae > Streptophyta > Magnoliopsida > Asterales > Asteraceae > Helianthus > Helianthus tuberosus. The sequence goes on from JARYGA010053406.1 coordinate 22,177, forward strand.
TTGGTGTCTGGAAGCTCGTAGAGAAACCTGCTGGTTATAAGAAGATTGGTACCCGTTGGGTGTATAAATGCAAAAAGGACGACCGTGGAATCGTTATTCGCAACAAAGCAAGATTGGTCGTTCAAGGTTTTCGTCAGATTGAAGGTATAGACTACAACGAAGTGTATGCACCTGTTGCACGTCTGGAAGCAATTCGGATCTTTCTGGCTTATGCCTCATTCAAAGGATTCAAAGTTTACCAGATGGACGTCAAAAGTACATTTTTACATGGTCTAGTGGAAGAAGAGGTGTACGTCGAACAGCCTCCAGGTTTTGAAGATCCTATCCATCCCGATCGGGTTTGGTTGCTGAACAAAGCTCTCTATGGTCTACATCAAGCACCTCGAGCTTGGTACGCAACCTTATCTAATTATCTGCTGGAGAATGGATTTCGCAGAGGTCTTATCGATTGCACTCTCTTCATTAAAGAACAAGATGGAGATCTTCTACTGGTTCAGGTATATGTGGATGATATTATATTTGGTTCTACTAACAATGTTATGTGTAGGGATTTCGAGCGTGTAATGCAGGATAAATTCGAGATGAGCACTATGGGAGAGATGACTTTCTTTTTGGGCTTGCAAGTGCAACAAACGAAGTCTGGGATTTTCATCCATCAGACTAAGTATGTTCAAGACATCTTGAGCCGATTCCAGATGTCCGACACATTGCCCATTGGTACCCCACTGCAGCAAAATCATGGAATTAATCCAGACTTGAAGGGTGAAGTTGTTAGTTCTTCATACTACCGCGCGATGATTGGATCCCTTATGTACCTCATAGCATCAAGACCAGATATAATGTATCCAACATGCCTGCTTGCCAGATATCAAGTGAACCCGAAGGCCTCACATCTTGCAGCTGTAAAAAGAATTTTTCGTTATTTGAAGTGTTGCCCAGACACCGGTCTATGGTACCCTAAGGATGATAACTTTGATTTAGTCGCTTTCAGTGATTCTAATTTTGGCGGATGCAAAATCGACGGCAAATCCACAACGGCTGGATGCCAGTTTTTAGGAAATCGCCTCGTAACATGGCAGTGCCAGAAGCAGACTTGTGTCGCTACATCAACTTGTGAAGCTGAATACATTGCTGCCTCAAGTTGTTGCTCCCAAGTCCTGTGGATACAATAGCAAATGCGTGATTACGGTTTTGAATTCCTAACTACTCCTATTTTAGTCGATAATTCTGCTGCTTTATCTATCACTAGAAATCCTGTGCAGCATTCAAAGACCATACACATCGAAATTAAGTATCACTTCATACGTGATTGCTTTGATAAAAGGCTAATCGATGTTGTTAAAGTCCACACTGATGACCAACGTGCCGACCTTTTTACCAAAGCATTTGATAAATCAAGATTTGACTTTTTATTATTGGTGAACGGCATTAAGGTCAAGCAAGAGTAATCCGCATCGGAAAATCGTTTTTGTAAATATCTTTGTGTTTTTAAAATTATTGTAAGTTTGTTGATTTTAGGGGGAGTAATTCCAAAATTTGAAAAATTCAAAAACATCGAAAAATTTCAAAACCCAAAAACAATAGAAAAACAAAAATGAGTTTCCTGGCGAGCAAAAGAGAAAATGATAGTACATCAGTGGTCTGTTGAAACCTCTTTAAACTGAAATGCAAAATGAAAAATGTTAAGCAGCTCTATATAAGATGTATCGGTAGGCTCACAATCATCTTAAAGTGTGCAGGGTGATATAAACTTAAATCGACTGAAGACCAGGTGGGAACCGCTCATTGGCATATGGTCTTAGTACCGAAATTTCGTTTGAGAGATTGCCGAGGTTCTGAGATATGTGTTCTTTATGCTATTTATCATCTGGGTATCATGGTTGTTTCTTTTACCGAAACAAACGGAGACGAAGTCTAGATCTTCCATGATACCATACATACGTGTACATACTGCATACAACCTCAATAAGTGATCAACAATCACATGTCCAAACAAAACAAGTGATAATATATCACATTTATCCGGGAGTCAAGTTCGTCTCTCTGCTGTACATTGTACTGACCTGTTCACGGACTTGCTTGTTACGATCGGAGGCTCTCATGATTGTGCTTGTTTGTATAATTTGAACAAATCAAATAGAGATGAATAGAGTTTAAGTGCAGCGGAAATGACTTAGGATCGGAGGCTCTCATGATTGTGCTTGTTTGTATAATTTGAACAAATCAAATAGAGATGAATAGAGTTTAAGTGCAGCGGAAATGATCACAAACTTTGTAAACACAATCATGGAAGAAAATAGTTTAGATAAACAAATGCTTTTCATCAGTCAAAAGATTACAAAGCAATTCAAAATATTACAAGCATGCTTACAAACTAAACTCCCCCTCAGCCTGATACTCCAGCGGTTGGTTGCACAAGATGAAAGGATTGAATTGAGGAGAAGAACTCTCTCAATGCGAATCAAATGTAACAGTACAGAGTACTGTTCCACTTATAGACAAGCCAAACCACTGAGGCATCACAGCTGACGTCACCATGAAAGCGACGTCTAACAGTCTAACAACCTGTATCTACTGTTCTCATACAAACACTGCTAAACCTAACCACTGACTATACATAAAACAGATGATATACTAAACTACTGCTCTTTCTATTCATCAGTGCTTTCCTCAAGGTTGATCAGTCCTTGATTGGGCAGTGCTTTGTCACCAAAAGATTGTACCAGCAGTGCTTAGTTCTCAGCAGTCTTTTGGGCTTCGTCAGTAGTTATGAAGAACAGCAGCAGTTGTATACGGGCAGTGGATATAAGACCTTCAGCAGTTATAATCACTTTCAAGGGAGAAGACTTAGTGTAAACAACTGCTTATTGTGAATCCACAGTTGTGAACCGGTTTTGGCTTTCATTATCTGTTCCTCTGGTAGGGTTCAATCCCAACAATCTCCCCCTGGAACAGATAATGCCAAAACCCTTCATTATTCTGGATTTTTATTTCTCATCAGTAGTTCCCTTGCTTGTCTTTTAAATTCTTCTTCAAATTCTTTGGAACTTAGATCATCCTCATCCCTGCATAGTGAAAGTTCAAGGAGATCCTGCAAATCTTCAACACTAAGGCCTAGTGCTTCTTTCCTTGATATGTACTTCACTTCGCCATTGGATCTGACCAAGGTCAATACGTGGGTCTTTTGATCAGACATCCACTTTAGTACTTTTGAACCCAATGGGTTTCTTGGGAGAGATTTATTTCCTGATGAGTTTGGAGATTTTGGCCTTGAGAAAAATTGTAAAGCAGTATCCTGAACTTCAGACATTTGTTTAAAAGCCTCTTCTATGACTTCATTTGCTGCAGCTATGTCTTCTGCAGCTTCTTGTTCAATCAGCTCTTGTCTTTTTCTTTGTTCAAGTTCAGTTTCTGTGATATCTGCTGCAGGTTTGGTTAATACCTTTTTGAAAAGGTTTTGAAGGCTCACTGAACTATCTTCTTTTAAACCCATTTTCTTGATGGCTTCTGTGAAGTACTCAACTTCCTTTTCTTTTTCTTCTTCACTGGTCAGCAGTTCCCTCTTTTCTTTTCTCAACATTGTGACAGAGGTTTCTGCTGCGTTGATCAGTGTTTCAAAAGTCTTGATTTGCTCCTTTAGCTTTTTGTAGTCAGACTTTTTAGGAGTGTCAGAGACTGTCATCCTCCTTTTCTTAAGCCTTTCATAAGCTTCATCTGTTTGCTGCTTAGTCCATTTTGCTATGGCATTTGCAGTATCCACCCTTGCATCCACCAGCTTCTGCTTCTTTCTTTTATACTCAGAAGTAAGATCAGCTATGAACTTCTTGTATTTGTTCCAATTTGGAGCTGTCTTCTTTTTCCTTGGATCAATTTTAATCCTTTCAATTTTGTTAGCCTCATGCTTTAATGCAACTATTGGCCATTCTTTGAATTGTGTTTCTTCAGCAGGATAGAACTTTTCTTTCATTATGTATGCAAGGTATTCTGTTCTCAATTCTTTTCGTTGATCTGCTTCAGGAGATAGGCTTGACATTTCCTTGTTCAGATCACTTGCATATTCTTCCATTTGTTTGACTTTGGTGAGCAGGAATATCATTCTTTCCAAAATGGCTTCATCACCTTGATCCTTGCATTCAACTTTGGCTCTTATCTTAGCTTGTCTTGTTTTGAGCTCAAGATATTCATCCATATCGTCTGGGATTATGAAGCCTATGAGAGAAGGAAATCTCCTTTTTGAAGGATCATCTTCGGTGTAAAATTGTTTCATCTCATTTTTTACAGCTTCAGGCTCCAGTGGATGTTTTGCAGCCTCAGGGTCATATATGTCATCTGTTGGCTGATTTGTTTTTCTTTTTCGAGTATAAATTGTTTCTGGTGGAGGGGTGCTTTTAGGTGGTTTATTGATTGAAGCAAATATGGCTTGAGATGTAGTGAGGGTATTTGGACCAACAGTAGTTGTAACAACTGGTGTTTCAGCTACTGGTGTCCTTACAGCAGATGTTGTAACATCTGTTGTCTTCTGCTTTTTCGTAGGAGGTGATGATGGTGATGGTGATGTAATATTGATGAGAGCAGTGGTATATGACTGACAAACAGCTGTTGAAACAACTGGTGTTCCAACCTCTGTTATCATTACAACTACTGATGTATCAGCATATGTCTTCTGCTTTTGAGCAGGGGTTGGTTGAGGTGCTGGTGATGATGTTGATGAGGTTTTGGGTGGGCAGTGGTTTTGGTGGTGTGTGGTGAAGTTGTGTGTGTTGATGAGATGACAGCTGTTTGGCAAGCAGTAGTTTTTGTAACTACTGCTGTATCAGCTGTTTGGATAGATGTTTGATATTTTGTGGTTTGAGTTTTAGATGTCTGTTTTTGATTTTCCGGTTCAGCGTAAACACCATCCTCAATTCCCTTCGTCTTCAACTGCTGGATTTTCTCCCCCTTTTTGGCATTATCTGCAAGGGGTGTATCCATGAAGAGGATAGTAGGTGGAGCTTTTCCAGTGGTTCTTTGGATGCTGGCCTTTATAGCCTTAATGTCTGCTTGAGTATCTTTGAATCTAGATTCCACCATGTTTGTTAGCATTTTTACATGCATTTCATGCTGCTGATCAGCCGTTTGTTTCTGTTTTTCAAGCAGGGGTTGAAAAAGATTCCAGAGCTCATTTGCAGCAAGTGCTTGTGGTTGAGCAGGTGCTTGAGGTGGAACAATGGTGGTTTGTGCTTTCTGAGCTTTTAATAGCTGCTGCACCATATCCTTTATCTCAGCAACTGAAGTTTCAAGTTTTTCAACTCTGTCCGTCAATTCCTGATATTTTGAATCATCACCTACGTTTGTAGGATCATCTGAATCCCCACCAGCAGTGGTTGTATCAATGTGTGACTTAGGAACTGAGTCCCAAAAATCACCCATTGATGCCCCTTGTTCTTGGTACTGGGGACTTCTTTCTTCAGCACTTGATAATCCTTTGATGGTACCAGTGGTTAAAACAAACTTACTGGTGGTTATCGAAGGTGCTATAGAAGAAATTGCATTCAAGGGAGTCTTACTAATGAAACAACTGTCCAACTGAAGATCTGTTGATCCATCAGTTGTAGTTGCTGCTCCACTTGAACTACCACCGAGAGTTACTTGTAACTCAGGGGGTGTAACCTCCTCAATTGTTGCTGGGATAGCAGGAGTAGTAGCATCAGACCCAGTCACTTGTGGGAGTATACTCTCAGTGACAGGTGATAGAGAGGAACTGGTTTGTGTCTGAGCTATAGCAACTGCATGCAACAAGGGTATTATTGATTGTGGCATTATGATTGGTGATGGCATAGGTGTTGAAAGAGACATGTCCTTGGGATCAGGACTTTGGAAGATTGATTCGAGTGGATCCAGAGCTTCATAATTTGGTGTCCCTGTGATTACAACCTGATCCTTTTGTGAGGATGCAGGAGGAGTTTGAGGAAATGGTGGAGATCTTTCTACCAACTGCTGTGAGGAAGTAGCAGCAGTGGTTTGTGGTGACATTTGTGTTGTCACAGGCAGTTGCTCTGGGATCTCATCTTCCAGAGTTGCCTTTTTCTTGGGTTTGGTGGGCTTTTAGTAAGATTTTCTTTTGGTCTTTTTGGTGATGTCAGGTGTGGGTTTCAAAGCAGTGGTTGTGCTGCTCTGATCACCTAGAGCAGTGGGCTCAACAGTAGATGCCTGAGGAGCAGTGGTAGCTGCTAAATTCTGCTCAGGCACCTCTGCTTTTGTTTTTATAGGTGCCATCATTCTTGAGAATGTTTCAGTTGTTAGCCCTTTTATTTGAAAATAAGCACCTTGTTTAAGCAAATTTTCATTTTCTTTTTCAAATTTTTGTTTAAAATAATAGCTTAAAAACCTTGGAAAAACTAAAAATGATTTGCTATCAGCATTTTTTACCAAGTCATTAAAGATTTCCTGGGAATAGTTGTAATTTTCATTATTTAAAATAGCATTGCCCAGACATTGAATCTTCAATGGTATTTCGTTAAACGCTGTTGTTTTATTTGAAACATAACTCAAAAGTGTGTGAAATAAAAACCTAGGTGCAGAAGGGAAATAACCTTTTTGTAAGGTATCTACCTTTGATTGTTCTGCATACCCTCTTTTTAAGAAATCCTTTTTCAACTCGGTTTTATCAAAAGAAGGTTTACCTTTCTGATCGTCGAGTTTAAAGACTTCAGAGATTGATTGTGGAGTGATTTGAATCACTTTACCCTGTATCGAGGAGTTAATGGCTATGACTTTATCGTCTTGTTTTTCAAGCGTCGCCTTTTTCCAGAACTCTCTCTGGGTTTGCAGATAAATTGGAGCGTCTGCCGTCAACAAAGTTTTGTACTTTGATTTAGACAACGTATCAATGATGAAGTCGAAGGTGTGGTTATCGGTGGGTTTTGTGAGCAAACCCAGATAATTATGAGGAGATTTGTATGGTATCTCAATGGATTCTTCGGCCGTTTGAGCGACCTCTTTGGAAGATGGTGTTGATTTTGGTTTAGATTTTGATTTTGATATCATCATTTTTGCGGAGAAGAACGAAGAATGATTTAGGAAAGAAGGGTTGGAAACTGCTTTGAGAAGAGAATTTTGGAATTCAATTCGACAGTGTAAAACCCTGTTTGGGGGTTTTGATCAGGGTTTTATTAAGGGAAAAAGTGATCGCTGATGTGGCAGCGGTTATTATGATCTGAAGGCTAAAAACTAACCACGTGTCAACAGATGATGAAGAGATGAATTATGAAGAACAGTTGTTTTGGAAACCCCTGATGAAGCAAACATCAGTGGTTACAACGGTCAAAATGAGGACAGTGGGTGATTTTTACTATCAGTGGATAGCATATCAGTGGATAAGTCACTGATTTTGAGCATCAGTGCTTGCCAAGAGAATGGAAGGATCAGTGGTTGACTTTCAGCAGTGGGCAATAATTAGGGATCAGATGTTTGAACAAAACAGTGATTAGGGTAAATGGTACAGATTTGAAGGACTAGTATATCAGCAACTGTATAGAGAATTTTCCATTCAAGGTTTTTGCCACATGTCAATTACACATTTTGAAGCTTTTTCAAATTTCTGACAGTGGTTTAGTACCCCAGATGGTAAGAACTTTTTGCTAAGGCAACTCATTTTAGTTTAATATCCAAATTAAAACATGAGTGCCCCAGTAGTTTAAGCACTGTTTAGCAAACAACCTTTGATTAGTGTTTAAAGCAAACCTGAGTATGACATGACTTTGACATATGTACCATTTCCTTTTGACCCATTTAAGAGGACAATAATACCAACAAAAATAAGGTACTATATCCTGACAGGGAATTGAAACTATTGCCAACAAAAACAAGCAAAAGTTCAAAATATATTATTCTTAAAAAAAACGAACAATATATCCTGGTTATATGAGAAAGTCCTTTGAAAAAAAATGATTAAAGGCTTTTCTGAGAACAGCATCAAAAGGTTCTGGTATATTTAAAAAAAAAACGTAATCATATCATTCTCAAGCTTATGAAAATGGTCAGTGGTTTGACAGCAGTGGTAGGAAATTTTGAATACATTTTGACCACTGTTTGGTACCATTTTCTTGTCAGTTGAATACAAACATGAGGATTTGTCTATTCCTTTTGAAGTTCATTCACCGGAATTTCTATTTTTACCTGAACCTTTTCCTGAACAGATGAATGCACACAGTTGCTTAATGACCATTTTTATCCCACGCTTTGACTCTTAAGTGTTTTATGTTTAACTCTTTTCTTCTGACATCAAAAGTTTTGAGATAAACACACTTCTGAGTTTTTGTGAATTTTCTCCTTCCCTTTTTTACCCTTCCCATTCATAATAATGGAATACTTACTGGGAGGTCTTTGCTGAAGAGATACTTAATGCATAATCATTTTATAGTAATGTTTTGAGAGAATTGGTCATATTTGCACAAGTTTTCAACCAATCTCACATTACATATGATACGGATTATGTTGACCCCTGATTTTCTTAATGTATTTCTAACAAAGTTGATTTGTTCCTTTTGAGGATCTCAACCTGTTTTCAACACATAAGATCTGAATGACTAAAGTTTTAATTTCCCTCTTTATAGGTTATCAAAAACACTAATGTTTTATGAACATAGGTCTTTGTTAATCTGAGGTTCATACTTTAGCATTGATTGAGAACATCACAAATTTCATATCAACAGTTGAAATCAATTTTGAAAAGAAGAATTAATTTCATAGTTTAACAGACATGGTTGCAGATCTGAAAACTATGAGTGACTTGTGTATGATATCACTTGTTGTGTGAGATTTGTGTGTCATATGACATCTTGGTTGTTTTACAGAGTATTTGAATAGCAGTTTTAAACATTGTTACTCGTTACTCTGTTTTTCAACAAAATACAACCAACCTTAGTATCAATGAATTTTGAGCCGAACTGTTATGTCAATTTGACTGTTAAATCGAAATTGTCTGTCCAGACTCTGATACCAATTGTTAGGATCGGAGGCTCTCATGATTGTGCTTGTTTGTATAATTTGAACAAATCAAATAGAGATGAATAGAGTTTAAGTGCAGCGGAAATGATCACAAACTTTGTAAACACAATCAAGGAAGAAAATAGTTTAGATAAACAAATGCTTTTCATCAGTCAAAAGATTACAAAGCAATTCAAAAGATTACAAGCATGCTTACAAACTAAACTCCCCCTCAGCCTGATACTCCAGCGGTTGGTTGCACAAGATGAAAGGATTGAATTGAGGAGAAGAACTCTCTCAATGCGAATCAAATGTAACAGTACAGAGTACTGTTCCATTTATAGACAAGCCAAACCACTGAGGCATCATAGCTGACGTCACCATGAAAGCGACGTCTAACAGTCTAACAACCTGTATCTACTGTTCTCATACAAACACTGCTAAACCTAACCACTGATTATACATAAAACAGATGATATACTAAACTACTGCTATTTCTATTCATCAGTGCTTTCCTCAAGGTTGATCAGTCCTTGATTGGGCAATGCTTTGTCACCAAAAGATTGTACCAGCAGTGCTTAGTTCTCAGCAGTCTTTTGGGCTTCGTCAGTAGTTATGAAGAACAACAGCAGTTGTATACGGGCAGTGGATATAAGACCTTCAGCAGTTATAATCACTTTCAAGGGAGAAGACTCAGTGTAAACAGCTGCTTATTGTGAATCCACAGTTGTGAACCGGTTTTGGCTTTCATTATATGTTCCTCTGGTAGGGTTCAATCCCAACAATCCTGTGCCCTCATGCATCTGAAAATCAAGTTCCTCATCAATAAATGATTCCATCACATAGGGCTTGTTTTCAAATCAAAATAAGTGAGTTTCTCACATTTTCATATACGGTCAAACAGATGATAAATGGTATACTCACCAGTAAGATGAACTCTCGTGCATACCTTGATACGGGAATGTGTCGTGATGTGGATGAACACCGGTCGGTAAGTATAAATCATACCTTAACGTATCCCCTCGCCATGATTACATCTGATAAGTTGAGCTTATGTGGACAACAATACCGATAATTGTTATAGGATGCTTATCTATATGTTAACAAAAAGAACAACAAGAGCGTTTTGGCGTGACCGTACACTGATATGATTCTCTTACCCTCGAAACTCGCAAAAAGAATGTCTGTAAATATTTATTTAATGCTTTCAGTTTCTGCATGTTTGTATTTATTTATTTACTGCTTTCAGTCTTTACATTTGAAAAATGCAAAAATACCAAAAAGATTTTAGGTGTGTTTTAATATAAACTTTATAAAAAGCCAAAAAGATATTATTTCTATCTTATTTTCGATTGAACGATGTTGGATCTCAAGTCTTCGTTGCCTGAAATCTGAACGAAAACCAAATCGACTAAATCTTCATAAACGGTCAGAGTTTGCAAGTTTTGAAAGTTAATAATCAAAATTGAAAAATCTGTTAACTTTTCAAACTAACTGTCGGACGGTAGTTGAAAACATGGTCACATGTGTGTTATTTGTTTAATGTTAACTATATTCCAAGCAGTTGTTCTCATTACGCGTTTAGATTTCTTGCATGTGCAGATGCTAAAGGCGAGGAGAACATGTTCGATGACAAGCTGCGGAATGAAGACACGACGTGAAGGCACTCAAATGATAAAGATGATCGAGTTGCCACTGATCAATCACCAACACCACAAGGATCTGAAGTATCGAAAATCAAAAGTTTCACAAGAATAATCAAAGGGGGAGTTTATTGATACACTTCCTAAATGAAAGCGGGAGTTTGTTAATACACTTTCTACGTGCAACACGTGAAGTCTTTGAAGATCCTTTCCGAGAATGAAGAACCATCAAGAGATGGAGATCGAGATTACGAACCTCGCGAGCAGCATCCAAGGGGGAGTTTGTTGATACATATCGTGTGGATACGGCTCGGCTCGGTTCGACTTGGCTACAAAGTGAAGGTCGTAGTCAAGGCTACCTCCTGTCTTGACTCGGTATGCGATTGACTTTGTAACGTATGAAATTGCTACTGCGTGTGTGCAGTATGCATTTAGTATTGCTTATGTGTTTATTATGTTTGTTGTCTGCTTGTTTGAAGTCCAACATGAGACAAGGCCCAACATGAAGACCCAAGCCCAATCATACATGACGAAAACTAACTTGTGATGAAGACTGAAGTGGCGAAATCCACATGTGATGAAAACACTTAGGACGAAATCCACATGTGACGAAATCACTGTGATTTCGTCCAGGTCTTGGATTTCGTCAATGGATTTTCGTCCAGAACTTGATTTCGTCAGTCATGTTGGTATAAATACACAGACACAGAACAGAGCACAAGTAGAGAAGTCTGAATAGATTTTGGAGAGAACACACACACACAACAGAGAGTTTATAGGTTTATCTTGTAAACATTGCATTGTAACCGTTTCAGAGTATTAATACATTGCGTGTTAATCATTGAATCTTTGTGTCTTGCGTGTTCGTAACTTGGTTTAACTTACCCGTTTGGATTCCGCACTCTCGGGTTTGTCGGAAAACAGGGAATAGAGGTTACTCGATCCTCCGGGTGGACCTACAGGAATGCCGACTAACGTGCGTGATTTCATATGTCCAACATGCGTGATTAGTTTTTCTGAGATTTATAACGTGCGTGCTTTTCCATTGAACGTGCGTAATTTCGTGACGTACCGGTCGTACATTAAGCCGTAATGTACGTTAACTGGCCTCTACATATATATATGTCTATAAAATATACAATTTAAAAAAATTAAAATAAACAAGTTCGCTCGATATTTACGTGCGAAACTCAACATTTCGATCAACTCGTTAAAATAAAGAGCCGAGCTGAGGTGGCTCACTTAACCTCGAGCCTAATCTCAATCTGGCTCGATTAAGCTCGTCTACGACTCTACCTTATAGTGATCGGCCTCATTCACCTACAAAGATTCTATTAGTTGACTTGTGAACTGTTGTTACAGCTAGTAAAGTGTCTTCTTAAGATATAGTGTGGGGTCGATGAATTTGGCGTTACTCGCTTCTCATTAGTTCTATTATCTGTATAGAAATTCTTTTTTGTCAAATGAAAAATAAAATTTTCATTAGAATATAGTAGCAACTTTGAATAGATGTGGGTTGGTATTAATTTTTGAACAGATCAAAAGGATCTTTAGATAAATATATTAGCACCCAAGTTGGATGAAACAATACTCATGGATCGGTGTTGAATAATCTTAGGTTATTGATATATCAATAGTTTTAAATCAATCCATTGGTTATGCCACTTTTCGAATTGACGTAACAAGCCAATGACGACATAAAGTTCAATGGTGCGCTGTATACATATTTTTTGAATTAAAATTACAACTAAATTGTAAAAAAAGAGTAAGAATTTAATTTACATGTTTTTTAACAGTAAAAAGGAATTTATTAACAAATTAGCCTAGTGATTGAGAAGCTATAAAAGTACATAACATGTTTACAGTGAGAACACGTATCTAAAGCGAGTCGATGTGTCCACGCTTGATGAAACACTAGATAGTACTGGACTTTTTAGCGGATCGTCTCGTGTAGGATGGTTCAACTTTTGTTCTTCACTCGACGAATAACTGATTCTTCTAAGGTATCTTGCAAAACGAACAACACCGTGACTTGTTACAAGGAGGGGAAGATGGGGGTTTTTCTTGTAACCATCATTCGGCGTGATAATAAGTAATCGCTTTGAGGGTAAATGTGTGTGTATAGAGTGAGAAAGTAAGAAATCAGATCCCTAAACCTGGATGTTGAGTCTTCTATTTATAGCCGGAGAGTTGTGAAGGGAGGAGATTGTCAGCTAGCCATTGTTTGACAGTTGTCCGACCAGGAAGAATATCTCTTTTGTCCCATTTGCCATGGCCAGACCTGGAGGTGAAGTGGCACAGGATTACTCGCTCCAGCTCAACGTCTTTTTGTACTGACTGTCGGCCTGCCCCATGGAGGTCTTGCGATCAGTACTGGCGCGCTGCCATTGGTGCCACCTATCGTCCTTTTTGTCTGATGTGAGCATATTCTTGTCGTCAGGCGTCTTCTTCCAGAATTTTCTAGAACCTTCTAGATGCTCTCGCGTGGCAAGGCTGCCAGCTTGGAGTGGTATGGTCCCTTTGACACGTGTGCACCTGCGATTTGGAATCATACCTCTTCAACGCTAAATCCCTCTTCTTGTATATTCTATTAAGTATTAACCATATTGGCATATATTAGCATGCATGGTTCTCAATTGCATTTCAATATATTGTCATTTTGATAATTCTAGAGAACTCAAACCACTCTATCCAGAAAAGGTTTAATAAATTTTACTTGGTTATATCGCATTAAGAAAAAGATGTGATTCCAGACTTTTTTAAGTGTTGCCATAGATCAAGCACAGAGTGGTTTCACGTTCAATGCACCTATTGTGTTCAGGCCAACAACATAATTTGTGGTAATAGTAGCTAATGAACATGTGTTGTGTTGTGGTATGATTATACAACATAAATTTGGTCTATGAACAAGAAGAAGTTGATTTTCACACCCCATTCTAGTGCATTTTTCTTGAAAACTATCCTGAAGTACTTAGTGATGTAGGTCCGGCTAGGGGAGGATCTAGTCGCCTAATCCTTGTGTACAAACCAACCCGGTTGTGCGGAATCCAACCGAGATAGCAAACCGAGATAGAACACGTAAAAACACGACACGTAAAGTTCACCGATTAACACCTCTGTATTAATACGTATGAAAGGTCCAGTTACAAGCTCAAGGTTTACAAATCAGTTTTGCAAACTCTCTCAGTTTGTGTGTGTTCTCTCTTGTCTATCTGTCTCACTGTCTAACTTTCTAGAAGTGAACACAACACACGGGTATTTATACCCGAACACAGCATGTCTGGTCGAAGGATCAGACAGACTGGTCGAAGGACCATCTGTCGACCAGGAACCCATCGAAGGATCACATATACCACGAAGGATGATATCCTTCGTGGTCTATCCTTCGAAGGTTATCTTTCGAGCTCATCGAAGGATACAAATAATCCTTCGATGCCACACATCCTTCGACACAGCCATATTACAACCATTTCGTTGACTGTTTGGCCAAGTCAAACCGGAGGATGGTTGACTTGGTCAAACTTACAATACTAACTAAGACATCGTTCGGACTAATGACAAAATACAGACAAAGTACAGACACAAGTGCACCAACAAACTCCCCCTTGGCTGTAGCTTTGTCTTCATCTTTGTCTCGATCTAAATTCTTGTAAGTCTCTCATGTCTTCAAGTCTTTGACTTCTTTTCAAGTCTTCAATGTCGGAGGATCTTTAACGTCTTCACGTCTTGAAAGCAGAAAGTGTACCAGAAAACTCCCCGTTTCATGTAGGAAGTGTGTTGACAAACTCCCCCTTAACATAAGCTCCCCCTTGAGTTATGCTCGTGAAATACTTGATCTTTATGAAGTGAGATCCTTGTGGTGTTGATGATGGTCAGCGGCAACTCGATCATCTTCATCATTTGAGTGCCTTCACGTCGTGTCTTCATTCCGAAGCTTGTCATCGACCATGTTCTCCTTGCCTTTAGAATCTGCACATGCAAGAAATCTAAACGCGTAATGAGAACAACCGCCTGGAATATCATAAAATAAACAAACGACACACGTGTGACCATTGTTTAAGCAAACACCGTCCGACAGTTTGAAAGTTTAATAAATTTATCAATTTCAATTTTAACTTTCAAAACTTGCAAATTTCGACCGTTTATGAAGATTCAGTCGTTTTCGGTTTTCGTTCAGGTTTCAGGTAGCGAAGACTCGAGATCCAACATCGTACTATCGAAAATAAAATAGAAATAAAATCTTTTTGGTATTTTGAATATTTCGAAATGTAAAGACTGAAAGCAGTAAATAAATATATACAAAGATGCAGAAATTTAAAGCATTAAATAAATATTTACAGACATTCTTTTTGCGAGTTTCGAGGGTAAGAGAATCATATCAGCGTACGGTCATGCCAAAACGCTCTTGTTGTTCAATTAGTTAACATTAAGATAAGCATCCTATAACAATTATCGGTATTGTTGTCCACTTAAGCTCAACTTATCAGATGTAATCATGGCGAGGGGATACGTTAAGGTATAATTTATACTTACCGACCGGTGTTCATCCACATCACGACACATTCCCGTATCAAGGTATGCACGAGGGTTCATCTTACCGGTGAGTATACCGATTATCATCTGTTTGACCGTATATGATGTGAGATTCTCACTTATTTTTGATTGAAAACAAGCCCTATGTGATAAAATCACTTATTGATGAGGAACTTGATTTTCATATGCATGAGGGCACAGGAGCAAGTCCGTGAACAGGTCAGTACTTTCGTACAGCAGAGAGACGAACTTGACTCCCGGATAAATGTGATATGTTGAGTGCTAAATGTGCTGATTTAGAGGTAAACATGTCTGAGTTGCAAGGCAAACATGATGCTTTACAAGCTAGTTTGTTTGACTTGCAAGACAAACATGTTTTGTTGAATGAAAAGTGGTGTGAATTGCAAAGCAAACACGAGGCTTTGCAAGAGAAATATGATGTGACATTCATCCACAATCAGAAATTGACCGTGGATCTTTCTAAATGCACTGAAGCCAACATGTTTTATGAAAACCATGAAAAGGACTTTAAATCGGTAATTGAAACATTAAAGAAATATAAAACCGAGTTGACAAAAATGGTTTCAAGAAAACAAACGGACATAAATTTGTATATCACTCGTCTTGAGGTAATGCAAAAGGAAATGGCTTGTGTTAAAACCGAAAGTGAGGCGATCGGACTCAAGCTAGACAGTTATTTGAGCTCTAGTTATGTGTTGGATCACATCATTGACGTTCAGAAAGAGAAACGGGATGTCACATGCATAGGTTATAAGAAATGTCCACCACCCGTGAGAAACAATTTTGATGCACTGCCTGATGAGGAGTACAGAACTCACTTTGAACCATCTGTTCCTCTAGATGTTAACGAATTTACAGCAGGACTCGGATACAAGAATGAAGTATCATCGGATTCGGATATGTCAGCAGATACATTTGTAACTGCTGAACAGAATCAGGATCCTCCAGTTGTGGTTGAGGATGCTGATTCTTCTGATGATGAATCTGATGATACTGATTCAGCAAAGTCTGATGCGGTAATCAAAGAAGAGGACATACCTCTTGAGAATCATATTCTATGTGATCCTCCAGCAAAGCCCGCTAAGACTGCTGCAACCGAGTCCACGTCTGCAAAAGAGTCGGAGAGTGTGGATTTGCTGTACACTCTTGTTGGTGATAATAAAATTTATTCTGACAAAGATTTTCCGATTAAGAATGTAAATCAATCGTTAATCAGTAAAGTCTTTGAAAATTCAACAAGTAAGTTTTTGGGTAAGAAAGGATCACACGTTGTGGTAACACAGTGCCCTCCTATCCCTAAGGCTGAAGTTAGAAAACAATTTGGCAATCAGAAATTACCAACAGTGCAAAAACAGCAAAATCATGCCAAACCAAAAGGTAAAACACCGACTCAAACTCAAAGAAAGCCGAATCAGAAGAATAGGAAGAATGTGAACTTTGTGAAATCCAAGGGAACGGACAAAATTGCAACGTTTGAGAACCAATCTAACCTAGATTTTGTCAAGAAAGCAACTGTGATGAAAAGAAATGAACAAAATAGTTCAAAACCTAGTACCTCGGGATCACAAAATTCATCATCGGCAAGACGATCACATGATACTTCGGGGTTTGTTGAACGAAGATCATGTTTTGAATGTGGTACAATTGGGCATATCATTCGAAACTGCCCGTATCTTCATAAGTTGAAAGCCAAAGAAGATGATCCCCGTGAACACAATCACCAAAAGCGATCTGTTTCTGTAAAACAAGATCCCCGCCTTGTAAAAGAAAGGGAAAAGAAACAGAAACGCCAACAAGTCAAGGTGATTGAAAAGGCACTTAAAAATGAAGTGGTTCAAAAACCATCTGTTTCAGTTAAACCAGAAAATTCAAAGTTTTCAAAAACTTCAAACAATCACGAAGTTAAATTTTCGAACAATCAAACTGGTAAATCTCAACAGACATGGAAACCTAAAATAACCACAAATTCAGGTGGGAACCATTCATTGGCATATGGTCTTAGTACCGAAATTTCGTTTGAGAGATTGCCGAGGTTCAGAAATATTCGGTCTTTATGCTGCTTATCATCTGGGTATCATGGTTGTATCTTTTACCGAAAATTAACGGGGACGCAAGTCTAGATCTTCCATGATACTATACATACGTGTACATATTGCATACGACCTCAATAAGTGATCAACAATCACATGTCCAATCAAATAAGTGATAATATATCACATTTATCCGGGAGTCAAGTTCGTCTCTCTGCTGTACGAAAGTACTGACCTGTTCACGGACTTGCTCCTGTGCCCTCATGCATATGAAAATCAAGTTCCTCATCAATAAGTGATTTTATCACATAGGGCTTGTTTTCAATAAAAAATAAGTGAGAATCTCACATCATATACGGTCAAACAGATGATAATCGGTATACTCACCGGTAAGATGAACCCTCGTGCATACCTTGATACGGGAATGTGTCGTGATGTGGATGAACACCGGTCGGTAAGTATAAATTATACCTTAACGTATCCCCTCGCCATGATTACATCTGATAAGTTGAGCTTAAGTGGACAACAATACCGATAATTGTTATAGGATGCTTATCTTAATGTTAACTAACTGAACAACAAGAGTGTTTTGACATGACCGTACACTGATATGATTCTCTTACCCTCGAAACTCGCAAAAAGAATGTCTGTAAATATTTATTTAATGCTTTTAGTTTCCGTAACTCTGTATATATTTATTTACTGCTTTCAGTCTTTACATTTGAAATATTCAAAAT
Source organism: Helianthus tuberosus (assembly GCA_030545235.1). Taxonomy (NCBI): domain Eukaryota; kingdom Viridiplantae; phylum Streptophyta; class Magnoliopsida; order Asterales; family Asteraceae; genus Helianthus; species Helianthus tuberosus. Next base: position 40,108 of record JARYGA010053406.1, read on the forward strand.
ACCAAAAAGATTTTAGGTGTGTTTTAATTTAAACTTTATAAAAGCCAAAAAGATTCTATTTTTATCTTATTTTCGATCGTACGATGTTGGAACTCGAGTCTTCGTTACCTGAAACCTGAATGAAAACCGAAACGACTAAATCTTCATAAACGGTCGAAATTTGCAAGTGTTGAAAGTTAAAATCTGAAATTGATAAAATACTTTAAACTTTCAAACTGTCGGACGGTGTTTGTTTAAACAATGGTCACACGTGTGTCGTTTGTTTATGTTTACTATATTCCAAGCAGTTGTTCTCATTACGCGTTTAGATTTCTTGCATGTGCAGAGTCTAAAGGCAAGGAGAACATGGTCGATGACAAGCTTCGGAATGAAGACACGACGTGAAGGCACTCAAATGATGAAGATGATCGAGTTGCCGCTGACCATCATCAACACCACAAGGATCTCACTTCATAAAGATCAAGACATTCACGAGCATAACTCAAGGGGGAGCTTATGTTAAGGGGGAGTTTGTCAACACACTTCCTACATGAAACGGGGAGTTTGCTGGTACACTTTCTGCTTTCAAGACGTGAAGACGTTAAAGATCCTCCGACATTGAAGACTTGAAAAGAAGTCAAAGACTTGAAGACATGAGAGACTTACAAGAATTTAGATCGAGACAAAGATGAAGACAAAGCTACAGCCAAGGGGGAGTTTGTTGGTGCACTTGTGTCTGTACTTTGTCTGTATTTTGTCATTAGTCCGAACGATGTCTTAGTTAGTCTTGTAAGTTTGACCAAGTCAACCATCCTCCGGTTTGACTTGGCCAAACAGTCAACGAAATGGTTGTAATATGGCTGTGTCGAAGGATGTGTGGCATCGAAGGATTATTTGTATCCTTCGATGAGCTCGAAAGATAACCTTCGAAGGATAGACCACGAAGGATATCATCCTTCGTGGTATATGTGATCCTTCGATGGGTTCCTGGTCGACAGATGGTCCTTCGACCAGTCTGTCTGATCCTTCGACCAGACATGCTGTGTTCGGGTATAAATACCCGTGTGTTGTGTTCACTAGATAGTAGACACTTAGACAGACAAGAGAGAACACACACAAACTGAGAGAGTTTGCAAAACTGATTTGTAAACCTTGAGCTTGTAACTGGACCTTTCATACGTATTAATACAGAGGTGTTAATCGGTGAACTTTGCGTGTCGTATTTTTACGTGTTCTATCTCGGTTTGCTATCTCGGTTGGATTCCGCACAACCGGGTTGGTTTGTACACAAGGATTAGGCGACTAGATCCTCCCCTAGCCGGACCTACAAGTGCCTTTTCAATCACCTTGACTTGTTGGCGTTTCTGTTTCTTTTCCCTTTCTTTTACAAGGCGGGGATCTTGTTTTACAGAAACAGATCGCTTTTGGTGATTGTGTTCACGGGGATCATCTTCTTTGGCTTTCAACTTATGAAGATACGGGCAGTTTCGAATGATATGCCCAATTGTACCACATTCAAAACATGATCTTCGTTCAACAAACCCCGAAGTATCATGTGATCGTCTTGCCGATGATGAACTTTGTGATCCCGAGGTACTAGGTTTTGAACTATTTTGTTCATTTCTTTTCATCACAGTTGCTTTCTTGACAAAATCTAGGTTAGATTGGTTCTCAAACGTTGCAATTTTGTCCGTTCCCTTGGATTTCACAAAGTTCACATTCTTCCTCTTCTTCTGATTCGGCTTTCTTTGAGTTTGAGTCGGTGTTTTACCTTTTGGTTTGGCATGATTTTGCTGTTTTTGCACTGTTGGTAATTTCTGATTGCCAAATTGTTTTCTAACTTCAGCCTTAGGGATAGGAGGGCACTGTGTTACCACAACGTGTGATCCTTTCTTACCCAAAAACTTACTTGTTGAATTTTCAAAGACTTTACTGATTAACGATTGATTTACATTCTTAATCGGAAAATCTTTGTCAGAATAAATTTTATTATCACCAACAAGAGTGTACAGCAAATCCACACTCTCCGACTCTTTTGCAGACGTGGACTCGGTTGCAGCAGTCTTAGCGGGCTTTGCTGGAGGATCACATAGAATATGATTCTCAAGAGGTATGTCCTCTTCTTTGATTACCGCATCAGACTTTGCTGAATCAGTATCATCAGATTCATCATCAGAAGAATCAGCATCCTCAACCACAACTGGAGGATCCTGATTCTGTTCAGCAGTTACAAATGTATCTGCTGACACATCCGAATCCGATGATACTTCATTCTTGTATCCGAGTCCTGCTGCAAATTCGTTAACATCTAGAGGAACAGATGGTTCAAAGTGAGTTCTGTACTCCTCATCAGGCAGTGCATCAAAATTGTTTCTCACGGGTGGTGGACATTTCTTATAACCTATGCATGTGACATCCCGTTTCTCTTTCTGAACGTCAATGATGTGATCCAACACATAACTAGAGCTCAAATAACTGTCTAGCTTGAGTCGGATCGCCTCACTTTCGGTTTTAACACAAGCCATTTCCTTTTGCATTACCTCAAGACGAGTGATATACAAATTTATGTCCGTTTGTTTTCTTGAAACCATTTTTGTCAACTCGGTTTTATCTTTCTTTAATGTTTCAATTACCGATTTAAAGTCCTTTTCATGGTTTTCATAA
>JARYGA010053407.1:0-34320 GCA_030545235.1 Helianthus tuberosus
TGATTTTTGATAATGATTGGATGACTTATCTGATGAGTTTTTATTTTCATTTTTAAGATTTTTCAAATTTTTATCTTTTTGTTTCTGTTCTACACTCTTCTTAACAGGTTTTTGTTTAGAACATTCACCGGTTTCAGTAGATTGCAAAACAGTATTTTTAAATTTTTCTTGTAATTCTAAAAATATTTTTCTTTTCTTTTCTTTTTCATCATCAGATATTTCATCACAATCTTCAATTTTGACTTTGTCAAAATTTGTGACATTGTCACTTATTGGAACAGAATTGATCGGTTTTGGACACTCATATGGTGCCGAAATCACAAAACCTTTCAATTTATTCTCAAGCTCATTGATTTTAATCCGAGCTTTTTCAGCTTCTTTTTCAAGCTGAATGATTTTAGCAAGATGAGAATTAATTTTAATTTGTTTTTCCAGATTATCTTTACCAAAAATATCTTTCTCATCTTCTAAAATCTTTATTTGACTTAGAAAATCTATTTCTTTTTCTTTCAAATTTTTAATTTCCAATGTCAAACTGTCCAAACTACTCAACAGTTTGACATTTTCCGTCATCAACTTTTCACAATTTTCTCTCATTTCAAGAATCTGTTTACTATCAGATTCTTTTTCATCCTTCAAGTTTTTGATTTCCAATGTTAAACTTTTTATATTCTTCAGAAGTTTGACATTGTCTGTTTCTGATTTTTCGCATTTCGAGCATTTTCCATTCATCTTTCCATCATCAACTTCTTTCTTAGTTTCCATCTTGTATGTTCCTTCACAGAAAATTTTAACAAAATCAAGAGGATTCATATTTTCATCAATATAACAACCCCTCTTAATATCGTATCTCATAACATTTTTTGCTGCAAGACACACAGTGATTCGTTTTCTCATTTCAATGATCACATCCAAATCTATCTTTCCTAAATCCTCGTTTATTTCATCTATCAACTTCTTCTTTTTCTTTTCATTTTCATAATTGTGTGTTTTAATTTTATCGATGAATTCTCTTAGACTCAAATTTGAAAATCTATAATCCTTTTTCAGATTAGTCAAGAATTCATTCCATTCAGCCGGTAAAACATCTGCAAATTTTGATATCTGTTCAGCATCTGACATTCTTATCTCATTCGCTTTTAAATTTGCAAGTAATTGATCATACCGGGTTACCAACTCATTCAACGGTTCATGTTTCTTGCAACAAAAATTTTCAAGTCTATTAACCCAAACATGCTTATTCCCATTTTCTCTCGCGTTAAACCAAAATCTACTATACCAATCATTCAATCTTTCAAGATTATCATTTTCCTTTTCGTCAAACATTTTAACCACACTTTCTTCGTTAAATGACATGATTCAAAAATTTTTGTTAGTTCAAAGTCCACAATGTTTCAACTTCTCGGTATTTGCAATTTGTAAATCACCTCAGATCGCCTGCAAACAAACAAACAAACAATCAGTTCAAACGGACTGAATACGTAACAGTGAATTTGATGAAGAAATCAATCTAAGACTCTTTTTCAATCTTATCCAACACCTATTAAAACTGCATCACATGCTATCCTTGACTTTATGTCGCATGCACATATTGAAATTCATAAACTGCCGACAACATTAAATGTATATAGAATTCTATTTGACCGTTTAACGTGTATTGTAGTCTGACACTTCTCGATGACAATTAATATCCGACAACTCTGATTGGACCTATAAAACCCACTAATTCAATACCCAATGACCGACAACATCAATTAATTGAAACAATTTCCAAGGTTTAGTAAATCACATATCACATACATTTCTCGAGATTACTGCAAACTGAAACAAACTTGATAATGCAACCAAAATTGATTCACGTGATCCTGATACACTTTATAAACTTTCAATTTTAATTTGACCAACAAACCCACTTAGTCGACAATCATTTAATGATCACATGTAGCAAATTCTTGGTAACAACAAATGTATCAAGTAACCATCAACTAATAACACTCAAAATCAGTGATTGGGCCAAAAAAAAACTGAAGTCACATGGGCCTTAACACTATAGCTCAACTGATTTGACTGATTATTATGTTTTATCAATTCAATTAATTGTGCCGATTATATATGAATCACGTGAACTGATTTCTTCACATGCAAAGTCTAATGAGCTGACACCTCTTAATAGACTAAACCGACAATATATTTCACATGTACTGATTTCTTGTTTCGATAAATGCTACTGACAACACTGACTAAGGTTGACTTAGTGACAAATAAGCGAAATCAGTTTTGACCAGATAAGCGAAATCAGTTACAATCTGTCAATGTCCGAATGAGCGAAATCATTATGTCCGAATAAGCGAAATCACTTATGTCCGTAAAAGCGAAATCAGGCGATTATCTCTCGATGTCCGAAAAAGCGAAATCATGTTTTTAATCAATTTTCACCATTTTTAGTCCGAATTTCAACCTGATACTTTCTAGGATTTGTTATTTATATGTTTAACACGTTATACTCGAAATTCAGACCATTTCATCCGTAGGAAATAGTTCAAATCGAAAAAGTATGAGAGAAATTGAGTAGAATTAAGAGAATTTTGTAGATTCAGCTGTAGTAGTATGAACTCCTCGTCCTGAAGCTCTGATACCACTTGTTGGACCGTGTCGTGACCCTAAACGATCAGTTAAGGCAGTTCATCTTCACGTGTAAAGGCGGAATCAATGCACGCAAAGTAACAACAGCTGTTTCATTCAATTTCTTCTCTTTATTAGCTTTCTGAATTCAAATTGACAGATTTTCGCTACCAAGCTAATGACCTAATTCCACTCCAATGGTTCACACACATGAGGTATTTATAGATAGGCTGATTTCGCTTATGTGTCCCTGACACTGAAGCGAAATCACCTCATGACACTGAAGTGGAATCACCTCATGACACTGAAGCGAAATCACTCTAAACTAATGTACATTGAAGCGAAATTAACAATTAAAAACCCTAATTTGACTTTTAAGTTCAATCTTGACTTTCTTGATTTAAGACTTGATAAAGATGCAGTCAACAGACATTCTCGTGCATCAACAAAAATCACAAATTGCTAAGACATTTTGAAAGCATTCACCCTTTCCTCTTCCCCAGTAACGAGTCTGTTGATCAACAGGCACGACTACATATACAAGAGTTCCATCTAACGCACCTATTGCTCCAGGGAATATTTGATTTAGCTTTCTATGTCGTTCTGAGGTATTTGCGATTGAATTAGAAGATGTTGGATTTATAACTTGTCTTGCAAAATTCATCATTGCATTTAGGACCTCCTGAAAACATCTATGATTTGTTTTTGTTGAGTGCTGAAACCTTCGTTTAACCATTCGAAAACGTTCATTATGGCCTATGATTGTCAAAAACATAGCCAATTTTTCTTCAAAGCTTATTGACCTACTACTTCGCAACCAATTTTTTCTTTAAAATGATTGCACAATAGTACAAATGCATCACGTGAAAGATGTATTGTTGGGATTGAACCCTATCAGAGGAACAGTTGATTAAAGCCAAAACTGGATCAGAGCAGTGGATCCAGCATAAGTATTGTGGTAGAAAAGTCTCTCCCCTTGAAAATGATTCTAACTACTGATGGCCTCTATCTACTGTCCATATACAAGTGTTGTTCTACAAACATTTGCTGATCATGCATAAAGACTGATGAAGATGAAAGACATGTTGATCAATCTACTGTTATGGGTCAAGCACTGCCAATGATATAAAGTACTGCTGGAGTCACAACAGTGGAAGGAGAAAGCAGTAGCTTAGTCTTTCCTTTGTAATGTATTGTTATCAGTAGTTTGCTAAGTAGTGTTTGTATTAGATCAGTAGTTAGAGTTTGTTAGGAGGTTAGATGTCGCTTTCATGGTGACGTCAGCCAAGATGCTTCAGTGGTTTGCTCGTGCCTATAAATAGAACAGTACCCTGTACTGTTCTATTGGCTCTTTCACCACTTGTTTTCTTGTACGAACAATCACTGAGAGCTCAGGCTGAGGGGGAGTTTGTAATACATGCATGCATTGTAATCGTTGCTTGAAATAAATTCAATCATTCGGTTCTATGTTAAAATGTGTGTTGAAAGCATTTCTTCTATTTGATTGCGTGTAAAAGTTTGTTTCCATTTATATTCCGCTGCAATTACTTATTCATTTTCACTTTAATCAAACGTAAAGCACAATCAATTGAAACTCAGATCCTAACAATTGGTATCAGAGCAAGGACAGTCAAATTTGATCTAACAATCATTTTGACGTAAAAGTTCAGCTCAAAATCGTTGATACTTATTATTGTTCGTTTCGTTGAAAAACAGAGCAAGGATTAATCACGAACAAAGTTGATTAATCAGTTTCTGTAAAACAACCAAGATGGCGTCACAATCACAAGATGCTAACAATAGCATCGGTTCACTCTTCAAACCACCCATGCTAAAGCGAAATGAGTACTTCATCTGGGAGAGAAGGATGGGTCACATCCTTGCTCAACAGAATACCGGATGTTGGAAGTCGGTTATCTTTGGACCCCATGTTCCAATGGTGCTGAGTGCTGAGGATTCAAAGAAGTTTGAACCTAAGAAACCTGAAAACTATACTGAAACCGATTTTCAAAAATTCGAACTGGATGCCAAAGCATTTAGCATCGTTGCATCTGCTTTACCCAATGAAATCTATGCTGGACTGTTACACTGTAACAGTGCCAAGGAATTATGGGGTGCACTTAAGGAACAATTTGGGGGAACTGAAGAAGTTATTGAAAATAACAGGGAAATTCTGAATCAGCAGTATGAAACGTTTTGTCATGTTAAGGGTGAAACATTAACCCAACATTTTGAGAGATTCAGTTGTCTCATTAGTGAACTAAGACTTGTTGATGTTAAATTTTCAAATTCAACTCAAAACAACAGGTTTCTTAGATCACTACCTAAAAAATGGGATACAATTGCATTTGTGACCAGAAACTCTGTTGAGTTCAAAGATCTGACACTGACCCAACTTCATGGTAGACTCCTGACATATGAAAGGGAGTTAAACCAGAAAAAGAAGTTGCAAGAGTCTGGCAAAGTTGCAGATGACTACACATTTGGCAACACGGCTCTTTTTGGTCAGGAAGAGACTGGCAGCAGTAAGGATCAGAGTTATGATCATTTTATTAACATAACTGCTAGTGCAAACTTCAACTCTGATCCTCACTCATCCAACTTTGCTTTCACAGCAAATGGAGAAAGCCAGATCTCTGATAATCTGTGTTTTAAACTCAATGATTTACAGCACTTTGATCCCACTGACTTAGAAGAAATGGACATTTTGCATCAATTGGCTTTGCTTAGTGTAAGAACAAGCAAATTCTATAAAAGGACATGGAGAAAATTCCCAGGGTTACATGGGAATTTAAAAGTGGGGTTGGATAAGTCAAAAATCAAGTGCTATAAGTGCAATAGGCTAGGTCATTTTGCTAGGGAATGTAGGAGTCAAACCACTGGTCCAATTATTACTCATCCCAGGTCAAACCGTAGACCACAAAACCAAAGCACTGTGCACTATGCCCAATATACCCCTGCAGCCCATGTTAACACTGCTCACTATGCTGTAACCCCTGTTCCTGTGCATTATGTTCAAACAACTGTTCCACAAATTCAGTATGTTCAAGCCCCTGTTCCTCAGGCTCAACTGCAACCAGTTGCACCTCAACAAGCTGCTCCAGCAGTGGTTCAACCAGATCAGCAAAGCTTTTTCACCCAAGGCTTTGTTGACTGGAGCAGTATGCTTGATGAGCTTGGTGATGAAAATTTTGCACTCTATGTTTCTAATGATGCTCCTAATGATGAATTTTTTTATATAGCATTAGAGTCTGTTGAGATTGAACCCTATCAGAGGAACAGATAATTAAAGCCAAAACTAGATCAGAGCAGTGGATCCAGAATAAGCAGATGTTTACATACAAATCTCTCCCCTTGAAAGTGGTTTCATATCTACTGACCTCCTATCTGCTGATCTTACTAAATGCTGACCTACAACTGCTGCCTTGCATCTACTGCCCAATGTCAAAGACTGATGGAAGACCAAAGCTCTGCTGATTCAATCTACTGCCTTGAGTCTAGTACTGCTGATCCGGACAAGCACTGCTGGGTTCACAGCAGTGGAAGGATGCAGCAGCTGTTTAAGTGTCTTTTATGTAATGAAATGTAATAGCAGTAGTTAGTACATCAGTGTTTGTATAGATCAGAGGTTAGAGTTTGTTAGGAGGTTAGATGTCAATTTCATGGTGATGTCAGCTAAAGATGCTTAGTGGTTTGCTAGTGCCTATAAATAGTTCAGTACTTTGTACTGTTCTATTAGCTCTTGCAATACCGTCTTCTTTGCACGAACAAACGCTGAGCTCTGGCTGAGGGGGAGTTTGTATTCAAGCATTACTTGTAATCGTTGTTGAAAGTTAATTCAATCATTCGGTTTCTTGTTGAAAATGTCTTGATCAAAGCAATACTCTCGTTTGATTGTATGCAAAGTTTGTTTTCATATTAATTCCGCTGCACAACTCTTTCATTTCCATCTTAATCTCAAACGTAAAATACAATCAGAAACAAAATCAGATCCAACAATTGGTATCAGAGCTTGGACAGTCAAATTTGATTTAACAATCATTTTGACATAAATAGTTCGGCTCATAATAGTTGATACTGATCGTTTGTTCGTCCGTTGAAAAACAGAGCAAATGATTAATCACCATTAAAGTTGATTTCTCAGTGTCTGTAAAACAACAAGAATGACGTCACAATCTCAAGATGATAAAAACAACATCGGCTCACTTTTTAAACCACCTATGCTAAAAAGAAATGAGTACAACATCTGGCAGAGGAGGATGGGTCACATCCTTGCTCAACAAAGCACAGGTTGTTGGAGGTCTGTCATTTATGGTCCCCATGTTCCTTCAGTGCCAAGCGCTGAAGATGCTAAAAAGTTCGTTCCAAAACCAGTTGAAAATTATACCGAAACCGACTTTCAAAAGATCGAACTAGATGCTAAAGCGTTTAGCATCATAGCATCAGCGCTGCCCAATGAGATATATGCTGGACTGTTACACTGTAACAGTGCCAAAGAATTATGGGACGCACTTAAGGAACAGTTTGGGGGAACCGAAGAAGTCATAGAAAACAATAGGGAAATCCTGAACCAACAGTATGAAACATTTTGTTACGTTAAAGGTGAATCACTAACGCAACAATTTGAGCGTTTCAGTTATCTCATCAGTGAACTGAGGCTTGTTAACACCACTTTTACAAACTCAACTCAAAATAGCAGGTTCCTCAGGTCACTGCCAGAAAAATGGGACACCATAGCTTTTGTCACCCGAAACTCACCTGAGTTCAAGGATCTGACCTTGACCCAACTCCACGGTCGACTCCTGACCTACGAAAGGGAGTTGAACCAGAAAAGGAGGTTACAAGAGTCAGGAAAAGTTACTGATGATTACACTTTCGGTAATACTGCTCTTCTGGGTCAAGAAGAATCTGGGAGCAGTGGTAAGGATCAGGGTTATGATCACTTCATTGACATAACTGCTGGTGCAAATTTTAACAACCCTGATCCTCACTCTGCAAGTTATGCATTCACTGCAAACGAAAACCAGATGTCAGATAATCTAAGCTTTGAACTCAATGATTTACAACATTTCGATCCCACTGACTTAGAGGAAATGGACATCCTGCACCAACTGGCTTTGCTAAGTGTTAGAACTAGCAAATTTTACAAAAGAACAGGGCGAAAATTCCCAGGTTTGCATGGGAATCTAAGGGTTGGGTTGGATAAATCGAAAATCAAGTGCTACAAGTGTAATAGGTTGGGACATTTCGCTAGGGAATGTAGGAGTCAAACTACTAGTCCCATAATTACTCATCCTAGCTCAAATCCTAGACCTCAAAACCAAAGCACTGTGCACTATGCCCAGTATGCCCCAGCAGCTCAAGTGAACACTGCTCACTATGCTGCTGCCCCTGTGCCAGTACACTATGTCCAAACTACTGTTCCACAAATCCAATATGTTCAAACCCCTGTCCCCCAGGCACAAGTGCAGCCTGCACTTCAAACCACTGCTCCAGCAGCAGTACAACCAGATCAACAAAGTTTTTTCACTCAAGGGTTTGTTGACTGGAGCAGTATGCCTGAAGACCTTAGTGATGAAAATTTTGCACTCTATGCTTCTAATGATTCTTCTCATAATGAATTTTGTTTGATGGCATTAGAGTCAATACAGGAGGGGGTTGAAACTGAGGAGGAACAGCTGAGCTTTGAAACAGTGGATGAGGTGACTGAAGCAGTGGTTACTGCTGTGGCTGGTGAACTACTGTTGGGAGAAAGTTCAGGTACCCTGATTGAACCAATGACAGATCCATGGTCCGAAGAGGACAAAGAAGAAGAGAAGGAAGAAAAAGCTGGTGAAAGGGAGGTGAAAGCTGATGATGAGGAAGATCATCAATGTGATTGTGCAATGATGGCAGCTGCCAAGGTATCTCCTCAAGTTCTTGAAAAACTGTGTTCTGACAATTGCATAATTGCTTTTGCTAACATCAAAGAGGTGAATGAAAACCTTCGGGATAAAATCTTGACTGATGAGGTTAAATTTGAAAAGTCTTTAAAAGAACTTAAAAACAAATTGACTGAAAAGGAAAAAGAGATCATCTGTCTAAAAGAAGAGCAAAGCATAACCAAAACCCAACTTCAAACTATGGTAGAAAAATACCAAGTTTGCAAAAAGGAGTTGGAATCCACCCAGATTACTTGTGAAAGATGGGTGGAATCCTGCAGAGGATATGAGGTGATGCTTGCTAAACAGATTGAAAGTAATGTGAAATTTGGGGTTGGGTATAGAAAATATGATGATGAATGCATTACTTGTGAAAAATCTGTTCAAAACACTGTTGAAAACACTGATGTAACCACTGAGTTCATCCCCACAAACAAGAATGGCCAAGAAGTGAAAATCACTGACAAACTTGGTAACAAAATCACACTTGGCAGAACAAGGAGTTCCTCTACTTTTGAAGAACTTGAAAAATATCAGTTTAAACCCACTTGGTCTGACGAGTGTGATATTCTTGAAAATTTCAAGCCAATAGACTTTACATCAACTGATGGTGTTAAAGCTCCAAAAGCTAAAGTCATACCTCTCAAGGACATCCCAGCAGTGGTTAAAACCTCTGCTGCAAAGGAGTCTGAAAAGAGAAAGAAGAAAGAAAAAATTGATAACTTGTTTTGTGAATTCTGTGAGAAAAGGAATCATTTAACAAAAGACTGTTTCCACTTGAAAGCTTATGATTTAAACAGAACAAGTGTCATTGTTTCAGCAGACAGTTGCATTGTTTGTGGTAAAACAAACCACAAAACTCAAGCATGTGTGTATCTAAAAAACTTTGATGTGAAAAAGAATGAGTACATGGCTAAAACATCCTTGAGTCCATCATCATCATCATCATCATCTGTCAAGTTCACCAAGAAACAACCACTGTTTGTGCCAGTTCAAACAGCTGTCACAAAACAGCTGAACCAAACATCTGTCAAAAGAGATGTTCAGGTTACTGATGCACCCCCTGTTAATCAATTCAGAAAAGGCAAGGAAATACAGTCTTACCAAAGGACTCCACACGTTTATGAGGCCTACAAAAGGCCCTCTAAACCCAGAGTGAACAGGCATCCTTTTGGTTACCAGCAGGTGATTGGTCAGGACCCACAACAGTGGTTAGAGAAACACTGTCCTAAAACAGTCCAAACCCCTGACCTAACCACTATCCATCACTCTGCATCCATCCCAGACACTGTTGAGACCCCATCCAAAGCCTTGTTGGCTTTGGAGACCTTAATGAACTAATCCTTTTACTTCATGTGCAGGGAGCTTCTGCATGCTTTGATAGTCTTTGGTATGTAGATAGTGGAGGCTCCAGGCACATGACATGATGTAAAGCCCTCCTCAAAGACTTTAAAATCCATGGAGGGGGTGATATATCCTTTGGGAATAATAGTAAAGGGAAAGTTCTGGGGTCTGGTACAGTGCAATCTGGAAATGTAAAATTTGAAAATGTCAATCTAATAGACAATCTAAAATTCAACCTTCTGAGTGTGTCCCAAATGAGTGACAAGGGATTTGGGTCATTCTTCACAAAATACTGTTGTAGGATTGTTGGACCAGAAATGGTCAAAAAGATTGAAGCAATAATCAAAACTGGTCAAACTAAACTTGTTGCTCAAAGAAGTGGCAATGTTTATGTTGTTGACATGTCAAAAGAGTGTCCCAGAGCTGATGCCTGTCTGTTCTCAGCTGCCTCTAACAAAGAGACAGAACTTTGGCACAGAAGGCTGGGGCACACAAATCTTAAGACAATCACAGAAATTTCAAAAAATGGTTTGGTGAGAGGCCTACCACAAAAATTGTTTTCATGTCCTGAACATTGCATTTCCTGTTTAAAAGGAAAACAACATAAAAGTTCTTTTAAGTCCATTGAAGAGTCCAAAACAACTCAGTGTTTGCAGATGCTACACATGGATTTGTTTGGCCCAGTTCAAGTCATGAGCCTCAAAAAGAAAAGATATTGTTTGGTTATTGTTGATGACTTTTCTAGGTTTACATGGACTTTCTTTTTACACTCAAAAGATGAGACTGCAGGCATTTTGCAAGACTTTGTAACACAAATTGAAAAGCAATTTGACCTTCCAGTGAAAAGCTTTAGGAGTGACAATGGCACAGAATTTAAAAATAAGGAGTTGGATGCCTTCTGTGTGAAGAAAGGGATTGTAAGGCAGTACAGCATCCCTAGAACACCAGAGCAGAATGGGGTAGTGGAAAGGAAGAACAGAACTTTGATTGAGGCTGCCAGAACCATGCTTGCAGATTCAGGTTTGCCACTAACTTTCTGGGCAGAGGCAGTAAACACTGCTTGCTATGTCCAGAACAGAGTTTTAATAAACCCTAGGCACAAAAAGACTGCTTATGAAATTCTGTATAAAATCAAACCACTGATCTCATATTTCAAGGTGTTTGGCTGCCCATGATTTATTTTGAACTTAAAAGATTCCATTTCAAAATTTGCAGCCAAAATTGATTGTGGTTATCATTTGGGATACTCAACCACTGCCAAGGCCTACAAAGTGTTCAATACACGGACCAAGGCAGTGGAGGAGACTTTGAATGTAAAGTTCAATGAACTTTCATCAATGAAAATCCCAGCAAACCCTGCAGATCTGTTTGATCTTGAAAAATTTACTTTTGAAAATACTGCTGTCAAGACTAACAGTGCAGGTCCATCAGAGGATACAACACCAGACTATGGGTATGAAATCATCATCCCTCAAAGGTCTGCCACAAAGGGAAAAGCACCAGCTGTTCAAAACAGTTGTCAAAGCTCAACCACTGCTACCTCAACAGTTGTTGACCAAAGTAGCCCATCAATCACTGCTTCCACATCCTCAAACACTGCTGACAAAAGTCCTCAAACAGTGGATAAAAGTCAGCAGTTGTCCACTTCATTACCTCCTATTCCACCACCTTTTGAAGCCACTGCTGGATCATCAAAGTCCCCAGCAGTGGTTAGCTCAGATGATACACATTTGCAGCCTTCACCAACCAATGCCATCATACCATACCAAGGAGATTTAATCTTCTTGAGATCTCATCCACCTGATCAAATCATTGGCAACATAAATGAAGGGGTGCTCACAAGAAGCCAAACCCAAAGCATTTGTCTTTTTGCTGGTTTTCTATCACTCCATCAGCCAGTCAAGTACCAAGAGGCACTGAAAGACAACAACTGGGTAGAAGCCATGCAAGAGGAGCTCCAACAGTTTAAAAGACAACAAGTATGGGAGCTTGTACCACTGCCAGAAGAGGTTAGTCCCATTGGCACAAAGCGGGTCTTCAAGAACAAAACTGATGAAAGGGGTATTGTTGTCAAGAATAAAGCCAGGCTTGTGGTTCAAGGTTACAGACAGGAAGAGGGGATTGATTATGATGAAACATTTGCCCATGTTGCAAGATTGGAAGCCATTAGACTGTTCCTGGCCTTTGCTGTCAACCACAATATGAAGGTGTTTCAAATGGATATCAAAAGTGCTTTCCTCTATGGTACAATTCAAGAAGAGGTGTATGTTTGTCAACCTCCAGGTTTTGAGGATCCATTTTATCCAGATCATGTCTACAAGCTAAACAAAGCCTTGTATGGCCTGAAACAAGCACCAAGGGCCTGGTATGAAACTCTTTCCAACTTCCTACTCTCAAATGGTTTCAAAAGAGGTACCATTAATAAAACACTGTTTTTAAAATGGAGAGGGAAGGATTTAATGATTGTCCAGATTTATGTGGATGACATTATTTTTGGAAGCACATGTAACTCAATGTGTGAAGAGTTTAGAGAACTCATGACAGCTGAGTTTGAAATGAGTGCAATGGGTGAGCTGCAATGCTTTCTTGGTCTCCAAGTACAGCAAATGCAAAATGGAACTTTCATTCATCAAAGCAAATATGCTAAAGAACTTTTAACCAAATTTGATATGAATGATTGTAAAACATGTAGCACACCCATGGCAACAAATAAGCTGGTCATGTCTGATGAAAAAGATGAGCTGATTGACCAAACACTTTATAGAAGCATGATTGGGTCTTTACTGTACCTAACTGCATCTAGACCAGACATCATGTTTGCAACATGTGTCTGTGCAAGAAGTCAATCAGCTCCCAGAAAATCAAATCTCATTGCTGTAAAAAGGATCTTCAGATACATAAAAGGTGCTCCCACACTTGGTATCTAGTATCCAGCTAATGGGAACATCAAGCTTTCAGGTTTTTCAGACAGTGACTTTGCTGGATGTCACACCACAAGGAAGTCCACATCAGGAGGGTGCCAGTTTCTAGGTGATTGCTTAGTTTCATGGCAAAGCAAAAAGCAAGCAGCTGTTTCAACATCCACTGCTGAAGCTGAATACATTGCTGCTGCAAGCTGTACAGCCCAACTCCTGTGGCTTCAAAATCAGTTGCTGGATTTTGGTATCACTGCCTTAAAGACACCACTCATGTTGGACAGCCAGGCAGCAGAAAATATCATCAAAAATCCAGTTTCCCATTCAACCACCAAACACATCGACATCAGACATCACTTTGTGAGGGATTGCTATGAAAAAGGTTTGATTTCTCTGAATCATGTCCCAACTAAAGACCAGCTGGCAGATGTGCTCACAAAAGCACTTGATACAACCACTTTTGAAAGCTTGGTCTCTAGGATTGGGATGTTGAACATGGAATAACAAGCAACATCTTGTTTTTCTATGAATAAAAGCAACAAAATGTTTTCAGAAAATCAAAACTCCATCCTTAAAAATAGCTAACAATGAAATTTTCATTAAAATCCTTATAAGTCTGCCATAACCACTGAATTGTTCAAAAGTCTGCTCTACTTCAAAAGTCTGTCCACTGCTGAAAGTCAACCCCTGTTCTCTTATTCCCTTGATAAACTCTGTTGTTCAAAAGCAGTGTCTTATCCACTGATATGCTATCCACTGATAGTGAAAATCATCCACTGCTTTCATACCACTGCCTTCATCAGTCTCTTTCACAAAAGTACTGTCCTTCACTTTCACCAGGGGTTGTCACGTGGGCAGTACATAGTGGTCAGACCTTTTGTAATGGCTGCCACCTCAGCATTCACTTTCTTCCCTATAAAATCCCCCATTCACCACCAAAACAGGGTTTTACTGTCGAATTGAATTCTTAAAAATTCTCTTCTCAAAGCAGTTTTTCATCTCATTTCTTCACAAATTTCTTCGATCATCATCTTCAAAATGACAAAATCGAAGTCATCCTCAAAACCCTCATCCAAATCTGCATCGAAAACAGCCTCTCAAAAGGCAATCTCCACTGAAATTCCATATAAACCATCCCACAATCTCCTGGGTCTTCTCACAAAACCAGGAACCACAAATGTTTTCGATTCCATCATTGACACCATGGCAAAATCAAAGTACAAAACTTTGTTCACTGTCGATGCACCAATCTACTTGGAAACCCAAAGGGAGTTTTGGAAGAATGCAACCCTTGAAAAACAAGGAGACATTGCAACCACCATACACTCTTCTATAAAGGGTAAAGTTGTCCAAATCACGCCACAATCCATTTCAGAGGTCTTTCAACTCGATGATCAAGAAGGTAAAATTTCTTTCACTAAAAACGAGTTGCAAACTGACTTCATTGAGAGAGGGTATGAAGCCACGATGATGAAGAAACTTACCTTACAAAAAGGTTATTTTCCTTCTGCAACCAGATTTTTATTTCATACCCTCCTACTATGTGTTTCAAACAAAACCACTTCTTTCAATGAAATCCCTTTAAAGATTCAAAATCTGGGATATGCAATTCTTCAAGGAGAAAATTTTAACTATTCTCTGGAAATTTTTAAAGATTTGGTTAATAATGTTGAAACAAAATCATTCTTAGTGTTTCCAAGGTTTTTAAGTTACTATTTTGCAAAGAAATTCAGTAAGGATGATTTAGCTGTAATAAACCAAGGTGATTCTACTCAAATAAACAGTTTAACAACTGAAACTTTTTCAAGAATGTTAGCACCTTGCAAAACACAAGCAGAGGTGCCTGAGCAGATTTTAGCAGTTACAACCGCTCCTCAGGTATCTGCTGCTGAGCCCACTGCTCAAGGTGATCAAAGCAGCAGCACAACTGCTTTGAAACCCACACCTAAAATCTCCAAAAAGACAAAAAGAAAAACTCAAAAACCCCCCAAACCAATCAAAAAGGCAACTCTGGAGGATGAGATACCAGAGCAAATGCCTGTGACAACACAAAAGTCACAAGAAACCACTGCTGCTTCTTCCTCACAGCAGTTGGTACAAATATCTCAACCCATAACCGAAACTCCTCCTGCTTCTTCACAAAAAGAACAGGTTGTACAAATAGGGTCTCCACATCATGATGCTCTGGAAACACTCGTTTCTATCATCCACAGCTCAATACCCGGGGCAAATCCACTTTCTACACCACCCTTCACATCCACAATTCCCACACCAACTAAACTGCTGTTGGATGCAATTGATTTGAACCAGGCATTAACCAGTCCTTCTCAATCACCTATCAATGAGAATATACCTCAACATCTGACTGGGTCTGATGTATCAATCTTTGCTAACCCACCAACACAACCTGAGGAGGTTAGACCCCTTGAGTTACAAGTAACTCTTGGTGGTAGTCCAAGTGAAGCAGCCACTACAACTGTTGAACCCATTGGTTTACAGTTGGACAGTGGTTACATCAATAAGACTTCCTTGGAGGCAATTCCTTACATAGCACCTCTGCCAACCACCAGTGGATTTATATATCCTACTGGCAACATCAAAAGGTTGTCAAGTGTTGAAGGAAGAAGACCCCAGTACCAAGAAAAAGGGGCATCAGTGGTTAATGCTTGGAGTATACTCCCTACATCAACTACTGATAAAACCACTGTTAGTGGGAAATCAGATGATCCCATTAACTTGGGTGATGGTTTAAAGTACCAGAAATTGACGGATCGTATTGAAAAGCTTGATAACTCTGTTGCAGAACTCAAAGATATGCTACAACAGGTGTTACAAGTACAAAAGGTACAATCAACTGCTGTTCCATCTCAAGCACCTGCTCCACAAAGGGCACCTGCTACAAATGAGCTCTGGAATTTGTTTCAACCTTTTCTCCATCAACAAGCACAATTAGCAGATCAGCAACATGAAAAACATGTCCAACAGCTGAAGAATGCAATGGAGTCAAGGTTCAAGAAAACTCAGGCTGATCTAAAGGTTCTCAAAACTCAGATCCTGAACACCACTGGCACTGTTCCTCCAACAGTACTTTTCATTGATCAACTCCCAGACGATAATGCCAAAAAAGGGGAGAAAATTCAGGAGTGGAAGAAGAAAGGAATAGATGATGGTCTCTACATTGAACCTGAAAAGGATGCTATGACCAGAAAAATTCCTGTGCCAGATGGTAGTAAAAAGGTTGATGCTACTCAAGAAGCACTTGATGGATGAGTAGCAAGTGTAAAAAGAGATAGAATGGCAAAGGATGTTTCAAGGTGGAATGAGGAGAAAAGAGCTTTCACGGAGCTGTATGAGCAGGGTTGTTCTGGTTCAAAGGATACTAAAAATCCTAAGACAAAAAGGAAGCCTAAGTCCACCTCATCCAGAATTCCAAAGCATATTCCAAAACCACCATCCAAAAGTCATCAGCATCAAACCTCCATCCAAACAGCTGTTGTAACTCCTGCTGTATCAACTACTGCTGGTACCTCAGTGGTTTCAACATCTGTTCTCTCTTCAACACACACCACATCAACACACACCACAACCACTATTTTACCACCACTGTCACCATCAAAAACCATTTCACCACCACTTCCACCTGCTGACAAAAAGCAGAAGACAACAGATGTTATAACATCTGTTGTAATGACAACAGTGGTTGAAACACCAGTTGTTTCAACAGCTGTTAGTCAATCACAAACTACTGCCATACAATCTACCACCACTGATCCACCCAAAACATCATCTGCTTCTTCTAAAACAAAAAGGAGAAGGATTTATATATCAGATGATGATTCACCTTCACCACCACCAACATCTTCAAAATCCCTATCACTTGTCACTATTCCAAAACCCATACCTCTCTCTTCAGCTCAAATTTTAAAACCACTACCTCCTGCTGGTGTCTCATTTCCTCTGGAACTCATTGCAGTTAGGGAAGAAATAAAATCCTTTTGTTATGAGGATGACCCAGCCAAAAGGAGTTTGCCATCAATTGCAGGATATCCCAGGCCTAACAATATTGAAGAATACTTGAAACTCAAGGCCAAACAAGCAGAGGATATTGCAATCAAAAACAGAAAAGGGAAATCTGATAGAGAATCTCAACAAAACTATCAGTTTTTACTCTCACAGGTCAATGCTATGGAGCGTTTTGCTAAAAATGTATGTCAGCAAATTTCAGAAAGGGCAGATGAGTCCTTGAGGAAAGACTACATTGAGAACATCATGACCTACAAGAAATACAAGGGGGAGAAACACATGTACAAGAACTGGACCATTCATGAGCTTGAAAAAGAAGCAGCCAGGATTCAAGACATGATCAAAAATAAGGTCAAGCAGACTCCTCCTGAAAAATTCAAACAATTTGAAGCTGAGAAGATGTTAGAGTTGAGGAGAATGAAAGAGGAGCTGATTGTAGCTGATTATGGGTCAAAGAACTCTGTGACAAAGTGGGGAGAAGATAGAGTCAGTGCAACATATAAAAGCTTAGAGGAACTTAGAAAGAAAGATCCAAGAGTTCCACAAAAGCCTGACTACTCCAAAGCAGAGGTCTCAAAAAGACCACCAAAGCTGCAAGTTAAAAGAACCACTGCTCCAGCTGGTACTGCCATCTACAAAAGAAGGAGCAAAAACCAGTTGAGTACTGAAACAATTCAAGATCTATTAGCCGGAGATGCTATTGTAAAAGCAGGCATGAAAGTAATGATAAAAGAAGATCTTGAATTGGAACAATCTGCAAGTGCTGCTCAGCCAGTTATGAATAGGCCAGCCTCACCAAATACTTCTGCAAATAAACATCTCCCAAGAAACCCACCAGGCTCAAAAATACAAAAGTGGGAAACTGACAAACAAACATGCGTATTGACTTTGCTTAGGTCTGGTGGAGAAGTGGAGAAAATATCAAGGGAACAAGCTCTTGGCCTGAGTCTTGAAGATTTGCATGATCTCCTTGATCTTCCACTTAGCAGGGATGATGAAGACACAGATGCCCTAGACTTTGAACTACAATTCAAAGGTCAGATAAGGGAACTGTTAATGAGGCAATAAAGATTTCCACAATAATGAAGAGTTTTGGCATTATCTGTTCCAGGGGGAGATTGTTGAGATTGAACCCTATCAGAGGAACAGATAATTAAAGCCAAAACTGGATCAGAGCAGTGGATCCAGAATAAGCAGATGTTTACATACAAATCTCTCCCCTTGAAAGTGGTTTCATATCTACTGACCTCCTATCTGCTGATCTTACTAAGTGCTGACCTACAACTGTTGCCTTGCATCTACTGCCCAATGTCAAAGACTGATGGAAGACCAAAGCTCTGCTGATTCAATCTACTGCCTTGAGTCTAGTACTGCTGATCCGGACAAGCACTGCTGGGTTCACAGCAGTGGAAGGATGCAGCAGCTATTTAAGTGTCTTTTATGTAATGAAATGTAATAGCAGTAGTTAGTACATCAGTGTTTGTATAGATCAGAGGTTAGAGTTTGTTAGGAGGTTAGATGTCACTTTCATGGTGATGTCAGCTAAAGATGCTCAGTGGTTTGCTAGTGCCTATAAATAGTTCAGTACTTTGTACTGTTCTATTAGCTCTTGCAATACCGTCTTCTTTGCACGAACAAACGCTGAGCTCTGGCTGAGGGGGAGTTTGTATTCAAGCATTACTTGTAATCGTTGATGAAAGTTAATTCAATCATTCGGTTTCTTGTTGAAAATGTCTTGATCAAAGCAATACTCTCGTTTGATTGTATGCAAAGTTTGTTTTCGTATTAATTCCGCTGCACAACTCTTTCATTTCCATCTTAATCTCAAACGTAAAATACAATCAGAAACAAACTCAGATCCAACAGAGTCAATACCAGAAGGGTTGGAAGCTGAAGGAGAACAGCTAAGTGCTGAAACAGTGGATGAAGTGGCTGAAGCAGTGGTTACTGCAGTTGCTGGTGAAATACTGCTGGGAGAAAATTCAAAAACCCTGATTGAACCACTGTTTTACCCCTGGTCCAAAGAAGACAAAGAAGAAAAAGAAGAGAAGAAAGATGGTGAGAAAGAAGAGAGAGCTGACGAAGAAAGTGCTCATCAATGTGATTGTGCCATGATGGCTGCAGCTAAGGTATCATCTCAGGTTCTTGAAAATCGGTGTTCAGACAAATGCATCATAGCATTTGCTAACATTAAAGAGGTGAATGAAAACATTAGGGATAGAGTGTTAAATGATGAAGTCAAATTTGAGAAGTCTTTAAAAGAACTTAAAATCAAATTTGCTGTAAAAGATAAAGAAATCTGCAGTCTAAAAGAAGAGCATAGCATTACCAAAAACCAACTCCAAACTATGATAGAAAAATATCAAGTTTTTAAAAAGGAGTTGGAGGCCACCCAAATCACTTGTGAAAAATGGGTGGAATCTTGTAAAGGCTATGAGATAATGCTTGAGAAACAGCTTGAAAGCAATGTTAAATTTGGCATTAGATTTAGAAAAAAATGATGAAGTTGAAAACAATGCTGCAAATCAAGCTGGTTCAGTTGAAATTATTCCAACAAACAAGAATGGCCAAGAAGTTAAGATAACTGACAAACTTGGTAACAAAATCACTCTGGAAAGATCTGTGGGGTCCTCAACTTTTGAGGAGCTTGAAAGGTATCAATTTAAACCCACATGGTCTGATGAGTGTGACATTCTTGAAAACTTTAAGCCCATGGACTTCACAACTACTGATGGTGTAAAAGCTCCTAAAGCAAAGGTCATTCCTCTCAAATACATCCCAACAGTAGTTCAAAACTCTGTTGCAAAGGAGTCTGAAAAGAGGAAGAAAAGAGAAAAGATCAAAAACCTGTTTTGTGATTTATGTGAAAAGAACAATCATCTAACAAAAGACTGTTTTCATCTAAAAGCATATGATATCAACAAAACAAGTGTTATTGTACCTGCTGAGAGTTGCACCATCTATGGTAAATCAAACCACAAAACTCAAGAATGTGTGTATCTCAAATCCTTTGATGTAAAAAAGAATGAGTACACTGCAAAAACTTCCTTGAGTTCATCAAATTCATCTGTCAAGTTCACAAAGAACCAACCACTGTTTGTGCTAATCCAAATAGTTGTTACCAAACAGCTGAACCAAACCTCTGTTAAAAGAGATGTTCAGGTGACTGATACACCCCCTGCAAACCAATACCGAAGAGGTAAAGGTCAACCACCATACCCAAGGGTCCCACATGTCTATGAAGACTACAAAAGGCCCTCAAAACCAAGAGTGAATAGGCATCCCTTTGGGTATCAACAGCTGATGGGGCAAGACCCCCAATAGTGGTTAGAGAAAAACTGCTCAAAAATTGTCCAAACCCCTGATCTAACCACTGTCCATCCACCTGAACTTGACCTAGACACTGTTGAGACCCCATCCAAAGCCTTATTGGCTTTGGAGACCCTAATGAACTAACCTTTTACTACATGTGTAGGGAGCTTCTGCATGCTTAGATAGTCTTTGGTATGTAGATAGTGGAGGCTCCAGGTACATAACAGGATGTAAAGCCCTACTCAAAGATTTCAAAACTCATGGAGGGGGTGATATTCTTTGGCAATAATAGTAAAGGGAAGGTTCTGGGGTCTGGCACAGTTCAGTTTGGTAAAGTTAAGTTTGAAAATGTCAATCTAATAGACAATCTAAAATTCAACCTCTTAAGTGTCTCTCAAATGAGTGATAAGGGCTATGGCTCATTCTTTACAAAAAAGTGTTGTAGGATTGTTGGACCAGAAATGGTTGAAAAGATTGAAGCAATAATAAAAAATGGAAAAACTCAACTTATTGCTCAAAAAAGTGGCAATGTTTATGTGGTGGATATGTCAAAAGAGAGCCCCAGGACTGATGCCTGTCTGTTCTCAGCTGCCTCTAACAAAGAGACAGAATTATGGCACAGGAGATTGGGGCACACAAATCTCAAGACAATCACTGCCATTTCAAAATAGGGGTTAGTAAGAGGCTTACCTCAAAAACTATTCACCTGTCCTGAGCATTGTGTTTCCTGCCTTAAAGGAAAACAACATAAAAGATCATACAAATCAATTGAAGAGTCCAAAACAACCAAGTGCTTGCAAATGCTTCACATGGATTTGTTTGGTCCAGTAAAAGTCATGAGTCTTAAGAAGAAAAGGTATTGTTTGGTTATGGGTTATTGGATTATATCACCCCCAACTATCGGCCTTTGGCCGTTGCCACCCGCAACTAACACTTTGTAACCCGGCACCCCCAACTTGACTTTTTGTTTGCAATGGCACCACTCAGTTAAATCTCCACTAACTAGGTTTTTTTTGTCTGACGTGGCACTTTATTTCCTATGTGGCAAGATGAGGTGGATATTTGGGGGCTTATATGTATATTTTAATTACTATAGGGGGCTTATGTGTATATTTTAATTACTATAATATATATATATATATATAACAATATGTGTATGTATATGTACAGACACCTTCATATACAACTAGCCACCACCACCACAACCCCCTCACTACATCTCTCTCTAAACCCCTCTCCACCACCACCAAGAACCGACACCTTCAACCATCAAGAACCACCATTGTCTCCACCGACCACCACCACCCCTTTCTCTACATCTCTCTCTACCCCTCTACACCACCACCGTCAACCATCAAAAACCACTCCACTAACGACCACCGCCCACCACTGCCCCACCTTCCGCCATCAAAATAGACCCACTAACCACCATCATCTCCGGCGAACAACAACAAAACACGAAACCCTAAATCACAAATACGTCAATATAGAAACAGAAACAAAACATGAAACCCTAAAACCATTATCTCCGACCATCATTATATTCGGTTTTGGGTTCTTCGAAACGGAAACGAGCAGTGGGTTTTTTTTTCGATTTAAAGATCTGTTTGAAGGCTTGAATCGGAGGTTAATTTAGGTTTTATTTGTGAGGCTGTAAATCGGTGGTTATGGGTTTGGAGGGTGGTGGCGGGAGGTGGTTGTTGGTGAACCGATGAAGATGATGATGATTCGAGGGTGGTGGCTGTAAATCGGTGGTTGCGTGTAATGATAAACCGATGAAGATGATGATGATTCGATTTTGTATGGTGAACCGTTGAAGATGATGATGAACCGTTGAAGATGAAGTTGATGATGATTTGATTTTGGGGTGAAGATGAAGAACGATGAAGATGATGATGATGATTTGATTTTTTATGTTGAGCAGGGTTTTTGATTTGGGAGATTACCTATACATATTGTTATATATATATATAAGTGGCCACCTCATACATCATAATGACACCTCATCAGACACGTCATCAAAATATGCCATGTCAGCCTAAAAAACAAACCTAGTTAGTGGAGATTTAACTGAGTGGTGCCATTGCAAACAAAAAGTCAAGTTGGGGGTACCGGGTTACAAAGTGTTAGTTGCGGGTGGCAACGGCCAAATGCCGATAGTTGGGGGTGATATAATCCAATAACCCTTTGGTTATTGTTGATGACTTTTCTAGATTTACATGGACTTACTTTTTACACTCCAAAGATGAGACTGCAGGCATTCTGCAAGACTTTGTTACACAGGTTGAAAAGCAGTTTGACTTACCAGTAAAAGTCTTCAGGAGTGATAATGGCACAGAGTTCAGGAACAAGGAGTTAAATGATTTCTGTGTGTCAAAAGGAATTGTAAGGCAGTACAACATTCCAAGAACACCAGAACAAAATGGGGTTGTTGAAAGAAAGAACAGGACTTTGATTGAGGCTGCCAGAACCATGCTTGCTGATTCAGGTTTGCCATTAACTTTTTGGGCAGAGGCAGTAAACACTGCTTGCTATGTCCAAAACAGAGTTTTAATCAACCCCAGGCATCAAAATACTGCCTATGAACTACTGTATAAAATAAAGCCATTAATATCATATTTCAAAGTTTTTGGCTGCCCATGTTTCATTTTAAACTTAAAAGATTCTATCTCAAAGTTTGCAGCGAAAATTGATTGTGGTTATCATCTGGGATACTCAACCACTGCTAAGGCCTACAAAGTGTTTAACACAAGGACCAAAACAGTGGAAGAGACTTTGAATGTAAAGTTTAATGAACGTTCATCAATGAAAATCCCAGCAAACCCTGCAGAATTATTTGTTCTTGATAAATTCACATTTGAAAATGTTGCTGTCAAGTCTAACAATGCAGGTCCATCAGAAAATCCTCCATCAGACTATGGGTATGAAGTCATCATTCCTCAACAAAAGTCTGCTTCAATGGGAAGAGCAACAGATGTTCAAAACAGCTGTCAAAGCTCATCCACTGCTACCTCAACAGTTGTTGACCAAAGTAGCCCATCAACCCCTGCTTCCACATCTTCAACCACTGTTGACAAAGGCCATCAAATAGTGGATAAAAGTCAACATGGTTTCACAACAGTTCCTCCTATTCCTCCACCTCCGTTTGAAGCCACTGCTGGATCATCAAAGTCACCAGCAGTGGTTAGCTCAGATGATTCACATCTGCAGCCCTCACCATTAAATGCCATTGTTCCATACAAAGGAGATCTAATCTTCTTGAAGTCTCATCCACCTGGCCAAATCATTGAAGGGGTGCTCACAAGAAGTCAATCCCAAAACATCTATCTTTTTGTTGGTTTCCTATCTCTCCATCAGCCAGTCAAGTACCAAGAGGCACTGAAAGACAACAGCTGGGTAGAAGCCATGCAAGAAGAGCTCCAACAGTTCAGAAGACAACAAGTTTGGGAGCTTGTACCATTGCCAGAGGGTGTGAGTCCTATTGGCACAAAGTGGGTCTTCAAAAACAAAACTGATGAAAGGGGTATAGTTGTCAAGAATAAAGCTAGGCTTGTGGTTCAAGGTTTCAGACAGGAAGGGGGCATTGATTATGATGAAACATTTGCCCCTGTAGCCAGATTGGAAGCTATCAGACTGTTCTTGGCCTTTGCTATCAACCACAACATCAAGGTGTATCAAATGGTTATCAAATGTGCATTCCTCTATGGTAAGATTCAAGAAGAGGTTTATGTTTGTCAACCTCCAGGCTTTGAGGATCCATTTATTCCAAATCATGTCTACAAGCTAAATAAAGCTTTGTATGGCCTGAAACAAGCACCAAGAGCCTGGTATGAAACTCTTTCCACCTTTCTACTTTCCATTGGTTTCACAAGAGGTAAAATAGATAAAACACTGTTTTTAAAATGGAGAGGAAAGGATTTGATGATTGACCAGATTTATGTGGATGACATCATCTTTGGAAGCACATGTAATAAAATGGGTGAAGAATTTAGGCAACTCATGACAGCTGAGTTTGAAATGAGTGCAATGGGTGAACTCCAATGCTTTCTTGGTCTCCAAGTAAGGCAACTGCAAAATGGCACTTTTATCCATCAAGGCAAATATGCCAAAGAACTTTTAAAGAAATTTGAGATGGATGATTGTAAGCCATGCAGTACACCCATTGCAACCAATAAAATAGTCATGTCTGATGAAAAGGATGATTTGGTTGATCAAACTTTATATAGAAGCATAATTGGGTCCTTATTGTACCTAACTGCATCTAGGCCAGACATCATGTTTGCAACATGTGTTTGTGCAAGATCCTAATCAGCCCCTAGAAAGTCAAACTTAATTGCTGTAAAAAGGATATTCAGATACCTAAAAAGTGCTCCCACACTTGGTATCTGGTATCCAGCTGATGGAAATATCAAGCTTTCAGGTTTCTCAGATAGTGACTTTGCTGGATGTGACAAGACAAGGAAGTCCACTTCAGGAGGGTGCCAATTCCTAGGCAATTTCTTAGTGTCTTGGCAAAGCAAAAAAAGCAAGCAGTTGTTTCCACATCCACTGCTGAGGCAGAGTATATAGCTGCTGCAAGCTGTACAGCCCAAATGCTTTGGATTCAAAATCAATTACTGGATTTTGGTATCACTGCCCTAAAGACACCTCCCATGTTGGACAGTCAGGCAGCAGAAAATATCATCAAAAATCCAGTATCCCATTCAACCACCAAGCACATTGATATCAGACCTCACTTTGTGAGGGATTGCTATGAAAAAGGTTTGATTTCTCTGCATCATGTACCAACTAAAGATCAGCTGGCAGATGTGATAACCAAAGCATTAGACACATCCACCTTTGAAAGCTTGATCTCTAGGATTGGCATGCTGAACATGGAATAACAGGAAAAATCCTGTTTTTCTATGAATAAAAGCATTAAAATGTTTTCATAAAATCAAAAATCCATCCTTAAAAAATAGCTAAAAATGATTTTTTCATTAAATCCTTAAAAGTCTGCCATAACCACTGTTTTGTTCAAACATCTGTTCCACTAAAAGCTGTCCACTGCTGAAAGTCAACCCCTGTTCTCTCATTTCTTTGGTAATCACTGTTGTTCAAAATCAGTGTTTTCATCCACTGATAGGCTATCCACTGATAGTAAAAACCACCCACTGTTTTCATTATGACCGTTGCAACCACTGATATTACTCAATCAGTGGTTTCCTTAAACACCTGTCTTCCATTATTCATCAAGGGTTGGCACGTGGCTAGTACATAGCGGTCAGATCTTTTGTAACCGCTGCCACATCAGCATTCACTTTTTCCCTTTATAAAACCCCCCTCAAACCCCCAAACAGGGTTTTCACTGTCGAATCGAATTCAAAAATTCCTTTCTCAAAGTAGTTATCTTCCATTTCTCTCTCAAATCATTCATGTCTTCTTATCCAAAATCACCATCTTCGTCTTCTCAAAAAGACACTCAAATGGCCATCGAAACCCCTGAAATTCCATACAAAGCTCCCCACAATTACTTGGGTCTACTCACAAAACCCAGTCATACTGAAACTTTCAATTCCATCATAGACGCTCTTTTGTCCTCAAAGTACAAAACTTTGTTGACTGCCGATGCTCCGATTTATCTGAAAAACCAGAGAGAATTTTGGAAAAATGCCACACTTGAACTTCAAGATAAAATGACCATAGCCATCAATTCCTCGATAAAGGGCGTATCAGTTAAAATCACTCCACAATCCATTTCAGAGGTATTTGAACTCGATGATCAGCAAGGTAAAACTTCTGTTCCTAAAATTGAGTATCAAACAGATTTTATTAAGAGGGGGTATACTGAGGAAATGAAAAAGGATACCTTACAAAAAGGTAGCTTTCCTCCTGCAACAAGATTTTTATTTCATACCCTTTTGATGTGTGTTTCAAATAAGACCACTGCTTTTAATGAAATTCCATTAAAGATCCAATACATGGGTTATGCTATTTTACATGAAGAAAATTTTAATTATTCCCATGAGATCTTTGATGATTTGGTAAAAAATGTTGATAAAAAATCATTTTTACTGTTTCCAAGGTTCTTGAGCTTTTATTTTCTAAAGAAATTTGGTAAGGATAATGCTCATGTGCTTATCCAAAGTGAACATTTTCAAATAAATGGCCTTACATTTGAAACATTTACAAGGCTAGCAAAAGTTTCTAAAACAAAAGCAGGGGATCCTGAGCAAATTTTAGCAGCTACCACTACTCCTCAGGTATCTGCTGCTGAGCCCACTGCTCTAGGTGATCACAGCAGCAAAACAACTGCTGTGAAACCCACACCTAAAACCACCAGAAAACCAAAACAAAAGAAAACTCAAAAGCCCCCCAAACCAAAAACAAAGGCAACTATGGAAGATGAGATCCCATAGCAACTGCCAGTGACAACACAAAAGTCACCAGAAACCACTGTTGCTCCTTCCTCACAGCAGTTGGTAGAAATTTGTGTAATGCCCTGTCATCCTGCACAACACAACTCAACTACCAAGTGTAAATCATGAACATAAAAGAACTTTTTTTAAATTTTTTTTTTCAAAATAATACACAAGATAACACACGTTGCGCACGCCAAAATTTGACGTGATTGTCGTGGTCACGCAAATTTAATCCCAATAACAACTATAGATAGCGGTAAGTGGGTATCGAACACAGGGAGTTTGTGGAATATGTGTTATCTCGATGTATGTTTAAGTTCACTAAAGTAAACTAAATTGAAAGAAAAATAAATTCAAGAGTGGGTTTGATTGGTTGATTTTTAAAACTAAGATTAACTAATTAAATTGCAAAAGAAAAGTTTTGGTTGTAAACAAATTAGAGACTGGTGACCATCTTTAGTTTCCGGTTTGCTTCAACATTTGTGTTATCATTCACTAGAAAGAACTACAAAGACATAGTTCATGTGCAATTACTTGTTGTGATAAAAGGGAACTAAGTACTCGGATTCCTAGAACGTGAGGTTGTTACCCGATGACCAATTGACCCTTACCCGATCCTAGTTCTACCCATGATATCTCGATTGCCAACGACACCAAGAACGTATGGTTTCAAAATAGAATAATCATAAGCATCAACAATTTACAAGCAAATAAGAACACACCATGATAAATAAAACATAAATTCAATTTACCATTCTAGAAATATGAAATCAAGCACAATTGTCTCTACAAACCTTCAACTAAAGATGACCATAAAGAGTTTAGCCATTCATGGCTTGAACAACCATCCTCCACCAAGTCCCAAATTCGTTCACTAACCAAGTGTTGTGTAACCGATTTACATGATTATTGGAAACATAAAAACCCATCAACATGACTCATTAATGCGTGAGTTACAAAAGTTCTCCAACCGGCGCCAACAAAAGAAGTCTGCCGCCAATCTCCTCCCCATGTGCGTCCACTATTCGGCCCAATCCAAAAAGAACACATCAAAGTTCTTCACAAGTTCACGAGAGGTATCTCGGCCCACTCCCTTTTGAGATGATGATGATTGTTGTTATTTAAAAAGTCAAAAACCCTTAAGAAAGCCCACAAATCTGCACGTTCACGTGGCTCCCTCTTCTCTTGATTATGGCCCAACTCTCAAAGTCCAAGATGTTGGCCCACATGTGTCGTGATAATGATGATGATTTTGATTGACTTCCTCTGCCTCCCACGTGATGTTGTACTTGTATATTGTGGTTATAAATCCTCCACCAACCAGCCGCCAATGTGATGATGTGATCGGTTCCAAGTTTTTTTATGTTCACGTGAGCCCAAGAAGAGTCAACCGCCACTATATGCATATGTCGGCCCATCTCCCTTCTCTCTCTCTTTTCGAAGATATGACGGTTGACAAAATAAAAACCCTTCGCTGCCTTGAACCATCGTTCAAAACCCCCTACTGCCGTCGAAGATGTTGATAATGATTTTTCCTTTGTGTGATCCTGTGATCCAATTATCGGCCCACTTAATAAATAAATCAATTGTTACTTCCCTTGGTGTGCGTGAAAAGACCATGTGCCGTCAAACTTATGAAGTTATGATATTGTTGTTGACTTTTAATAATCCTCCTAGAAATGCACGTGAATATGGAGGATGATGTGATGTTGCTCGCTGCCTTTTGTTTCTTCCACAAAGTGATTATATTATTTGAATTAAAACTCATATTGTCCCTTTGATTTCGTGATAAACATCCTTGCTTGTCTTGTTTCATCACTAAACTCTCTAACTTCACCAAATTACGCGATTGACCTGCAAAACCACAAACATTCGCAGTTACTATATTCACGATACATAACCGTGTAAAATATGGGATATGCACGTATTTAGCTCATTTAAGGGTTGTCCTACGGACCACCCGTCACATCCCCACACTTACCCGTTGCTTGTCCCAAGCAACCCATTCAAAAACTATTTCAAAACCATAAGCAATCAACATGCAAACCAAGCTAAAATGTATCGTCCTTTTACTAACCTTCAATCATACCACGAGACACACCCCTCACAAAAACTCTCAGTGACAAGAAATATTAGCACATAATGCTAAACCAGTCAATGCGTGTGTGTGTGTGTGTGCGACAATAAGCTTGTATAAAAATCTAGTTTCCTCCTAACAAATATCGAGCATGCTTATGAATCAAAGGAACTTACGGGTTGTAACGAGGCTAGGTGTAAAGGTAGGAAATAGTGGGAATGTGAAAGTAGCTCATTGATTCGACCCAGTTTTTATTTCTACTACTAAACAAAGCAAACATCAACTATATACACAACTTCTTCAACATCTCAACTACTATTGCAACTAAATACTTCTTTTTGTATTTTTCTCATATTTTTCTCTTTTTTTTCATCATTTTTTTCATTTTTTTTCATAACACATCAAACTCAACAATATATACAAGAACATCAATACTACATACTAAATCTCCTAAACCGGGTCATCTCAATAGGTAAAATTTTGTAGGAAGTAGGTTTGGGTCACAACCGAATGGTATAAGGCTCAAACATGGCTTTCTAAAGACCAAACCCCCACCCCTCACAATACCAAGCTCATATATGTAAAGTATGAGGTCCAACCCCCAATTCCCACACTCTCACACATCTAGACGAGGCTACCTACAAGTCCCCTATCATTTTCAAAAGCATGCTACCTCTAGGATTTAACAAGAATTCGTACACAAGTTCTATTAACACAATACACACACCGCCACTCAAAACAAAGAAGTATTCTATAATTATATATGGCTCAAACTCTCACCAAGAAAGGACTAGAAATGGGTGTCGGTGTGTCAAATGGAACAATATCAAGTTTTCAAATTTTGACAATTTTCGCTTGGCTTCACAAAAATTTTTAAAATTCTCAAAAATTCCCCCCCATCCCCACACTTGGGATACATTGTCCCAATGTATGGTTTTGAGGGAAAGATCTCTTTTACCCAACAACATTAGCTTTCGCTAATACTCTCAAATCCCAAATTTCTTTTTGTATATTTTTTTTATTTCTTTTTTTTTAATTATTTGAAATACCACCAATCCTTCACAACCCAAAAACTAAACACATCAAAACACCACCCAACCGCCCAACCGTAAACTTAAGCATGAATATATACAAAGGTGCACAAAATGAGAACAAGACACAACCTGATTAGTAAATCAGCAGTGTTGGTAGTGATGCAGCTGCGGTAATCGGACCGGTTCATAAACATCTCTTGGATTCGCCGATATCTCAACAGGGATGTTGCCAAACATCCCCACACTTGAATCATTGCATCCGCGAGGGTTGAAACGTAATAACCTGCCAAAACACAAACACAACACCAAAACAAAACCAAACAAAGCAAAACAAAACAAAACACAAATACAATACTCTACATCCTCGGGATGCCTCCCGAGAGTGCTAAGTTTAAAGGTCTTCAGCCAGACCATACCTGATATGAGTTATGGTGGTCTTAATGCACACTTACCCGCAACATTTCCAACAAATGCCCGAAAATTTACATGCCATCTCCATAGATTTGTCAGTATATTTGGCATGTTAAAGCTGCTCCTACGGGCTTTGCTAGTCCACTTCATGACATATACCTTAATGTCTGCTAGTTTCACCCTTCTCATCTTGTTCCTCGAACCCTCTTCCCCACACTTGTTAATTTGAATCATTGATATGGGAAGAGGTTCGGTACACATATCCATCCCATCAGCCTGCTCTACCTCATAATCTGCACACATCATCTGATCTACAAGTGACTCTTCATCAGATAAAGGATTCATTGGTGTGGTATTATCCTCCACAACCTCCTCTTTCATGTGAGAATAATCTCTAATATCGTCAGGTAATGGTGAGAGGCGTTCTTCTATCTCTATCTTCAGTTTTAAAGTATGACACTTAGAAACTAAGCAGTTGATTCGGTCTTCATCGGACAGGTTGGGTGTTGCTAAATATTGCTCGAGTTTGGACAAAGTTACTTCCAATACAGCAAGCTCTTTTTCCTCCTCGGTCTCATAAACATAAACACCCTCGGGCTCAGAATATTCTTCGGGATGATATTGTCGATATCCCTGATACGGTCTATAGATGCGCGCTTCCATCATCTTTTTATCCCAATACTTCGGGTTTTCCGAATACACCGTGCACACATCATAATCATAAGTGTGATCGCGACCGCAACAAAAACATAAACCATCCATCCTTGCCTCATAATAAACTTCCTCGTCCCGATCGTATCCATATGAATAATAGTCATCCTCCATTTCTGATTCATAATCGTCAACGTATGATGGAGGTGGAAGCTGTGAAACATAAGACACCGGTTTTCCATGTGCCCTCCTGTAGTGAGCCTCGTGGCAACCAATACATGGATGTCGTGGACCCCCGCACAATCTACACGTAAATAAGCTGAAATTTGTGTAATGCCCTGTCATCCTGCACAACACAACTCAACTACCAAGTGTAAATCATGAACATAAAAGAACTTTTTAAATTTTTTTTTTCAAACTAATACACAAGATAACACACGTTGCGCACGCCAAAATTTGACGTGATTGTCGTGGTCACGCAAATTTAATCCCAATAACAACTATAGATAGCGGTAAGTGGGTATCGAACACAGGGAGTTTGTGGAATATGTGTTATCTCGATGTATGTCTAACTTCACTAAAGTAAACTAAATTGAAAGAAAAATAAATTCAAGAGTGGGTTTGATTGGTTGATTTTTAAAACTAAGATTAACTAATTAAATTGCAAAAGAAAAGTTTTGGTTGTAAACAAATTAGAGACTAGTGACCATCTTTAGTTTCCGGTTTGCTTCAACATTTGTGTTATCATTCACTAGAAAGAACTACATAGACATAGTTCATGTGCAATTACTTGTTGTGATAAAAGGGAACTAAGTACTCAGATTCCTAGAACGTGAGGTTGTTACCCGATGACCAATTGACCCTTACCCGATCCTAGTTCTACCCATGATATCTCGATTGCCAACGGCACCAAGAACGTATGGTTTCAAAATAGAATAATCATAAGCATCAACAATTTACAAGCAAATAAGAACACACCATGATAAATAAAACATAAATTCAATTTACCATTCTAGAAATATGAAATCAAGCACAATTGTCTCTACAAACCTTCAACTAAAGATGACCATAAAGAGTTTAGCCATTCATGGCTTGAACAACCATCCTCCACCAAGTCCCAAATTCGTTCACTAACCAAGTGTTGTGTAACCGATTTACATGATTATTGGAAACATAAAAACCCATCAACATGACTCATTAATGCGTGAGTTACAAAAGTTCTCCAACCGGCGCCAACAAAAGAAGTCTGCCGCCAATCTCCTCCCCATGTGCGTCCACTATTCGGCCCAATCCAAAAAGAACACATCAAAGTTCTACACAAGTTCACGAGAGGTATCTCGGCCCACTCCCTTTTGAGATGATGATGATTGTTGTTATTTAAAAAGTCAAAAACCCTTAAGAAAGCCCACAAATCTGCACGTTCACGTGGCTCCCTCTTCTCTTGATTATGGCCCAACTCTCAAAGTCCAAGATGTTGGCCCACATGTGTCGTGATAATGATGATGATTTTGATTGACTTCCTCTGCCTTCCACGTGATGTTGTACTTGTATATTGTGGTTATAAATCCTCCACCAACCAGCCGCCAATGTGATGATGTGATCGGTTCCAAGTTGTTTGATGTTCACGTGAGCCCAAGAAGAGTCAACCGCCACTATATGCATATGTCGGCCCATCTCCCTTCTCTCTCTCTTTTCGAAGATATGATGGTTGACAAAATAAAAACCCTTCGCTGCCTTGAACCATCGTTCAAAACCCCCTACTGCCGTCGAAGATGTTGATAATGATTTTTCCTTTGTGTGATCATGTGATCCAATTATCGGCCCACTTAATAAATAAATCAATTGTTACTTCCCTTGGTGTGCGTGAAAAGACCATGTGCCGTCAAACTTATGAAGTTATGATATTGTTGTTGACTTTTAATAATCCTCCTAGAAATGCACGTGAATATGGAGGATGATGTGATGTTGCTCGCTGCCTTTTGTTTCTTCCTCAAAGTGATTATATTATTTGAATTAAAACTCATATTGTCCCTTTGATTTCGTGATAAACATCCTTGCTTGTCTTGTTTCATCACTAAACTCTCTAACTTCACCAAATTACGCGATTGACCTACAAAACCACAAACATTCGCAGTTACTATATTCACGATACATAACCGTGTAAAATATGGGATATGCACGTATTTAGCTCATTTAAGGGTTGTCCTACGGACCACCCGTCAAATCCAAAGATACTTTCAATTCTTGCTCACACAAGTCAGAAATTTGGAGCAATTCTCAAAAACTCTTTGTCAGCAATTGTCAGAAAGAGCAGATGAAACCTTGAGAAAAGACTATCTTGATAACATCATGGCTTACAAGAAATAAAAGGGAGAAAGGTACATGTACAAAGAATGGACCATTCAAGAGCTTGAAAGTGAAGCAGCCAGAATTCAAGATATGATCAAAAGCAAGGTATAGCAGACTCCTCCTGTTTGGGCAAATTACCAGAAGAATGTGCCTAATAAAGCATTGAAGCTGAAGAGAATGAAAGAGGAATTGATCACTGCTGATTTTGGGTCTAGAAATCAAGTGACTAGGTGGAAAGAAGACAAAGTAGTGGCTTCCTACAAAAAGTTTGAAGAACTAAGAAAGAGAAATCCAAATGTTCCACAAAAACCAGTCTATCCTAAAGCAAAGGTTTCAGATGAGCCACAAATGCAACAATTCAGGAGATCCACTACTCCACCTGCTGCCATCCTTTACCAAAGAAGGAGACAAAAGCAGATGGATAATGTAACAGCAGCAGATAAAGAAGCAGAGGATTACCTTGTGAAAGAATGGGTTAAGCGGATGATTGAAGAAAGACTTGAATCTGCCCAAACTTCAACCACTGCTCAGCCAGTTATTACCAGGCCACCATCTCCAAACTCATCATCAATAAAACCTCTCCCAAGAAACCCACTGGATTCAAAAGTACTAAAATGGAAATCTGACAAACAGACCCATGTACTGACTCTGATCAAATCCAGTGATGAAGTAAAGAAAATATCAAGGGAACAAGCACTGGGCCTGAGTGTTGAGGATTTGCAAGACTTACTTGATCTTACACTGTGCAGGGATGAGGATGACATAGATTCTCTGAAATTTGAATTACAATTCAAAGGGCAAATCAGGGAACTTTTGATGAGGCAATAAAGATCCTAAATAATGAAGAGTTTTGGCTTCATCTGTTCCAGGGGTAGATTGTTGGGATTGAACCCTATTAGAGGAACAGTTGATTAAAGCCAAAACTGGATCAGAGCAGTGGATCCAGCATAAGCACTGCTGTAGACAAGTCTCTCCCCTTGAAAGTGATTCTAACTACTGATGGCCTCTATCTACTGTCCATATACAAGTGTTGTTCTACAAACATCTGCTGATCATGCATAAAAACTAATGAAGATGAAAGACCTGTTGATCAATCTACTGTTATGGGTCAAGCATTGCCAATGATACAAAGTACTGCTGGAGTCACAACAGTGGAAGGAGAAATCAGTAGTTTAGTCTTTCCTTTGTAATGTATTGTTATCAGTAGTTTGCTAAGCAGTGTTTGTATTAGATTAGTAGTTAGAGTTTGTTAGGAGGTTA